>CP099848.1:6419178-6550000 GCA_030062745.1 Capitulum mitella
GCTGAACCATTGTGATATTAACCCCACATTGGAAGTAACCTGTGGTGCACACCGTGACTGAAAAGACAGTAGTTGTAGCCAAGAGGTTTCCACCTGGCCACTAAACCATTATTTGAAATGCACAGTGTAGATGTTTTCATTTGCTTATAATGTACATTGACCTACTCCCTTTTTATGTGGGAAGAAGGCACTGGTTTGCCAGCCTATGTTTTTATAAGAAATTATTTTGAAAAGAAACAAAATATGCAAAGGAAATTTGCAGTGCACATTGTGCGATACCACATGTTTTCATCTTTTGCATGAGTTTAGCTGTCATAAGGTATTTCACTGAAGAAGCTTCAAAGATTGCAGTGATTCATTTGTAAGTTTTTTTTGGTTAATCATGTGCACTTCTGATCTGGTTTCCTGTGCACTCATGGTTTTTGGCCTTAAATGAAAATTATCTTTACCTTTTTTCTAGGCTGAGTACTAGAGTGCTCAGCCAGTTACAGGGTGGCATCCCAGATTGTTGTTCATGAATTTTAATCAGTCTGGCTAATTCTGAGGCAGACATGTTAGTTCATTTGATTAGTGACTTATTTTTCTCACACAGATACATTTGCTGGAAAATCAAACATTTAATTAAATCATATGAACATTCGAATAAAAAGACAGCCTACCAGCTTAGTTGTTGGAAGAACAAAAAGACATCTTCCTTGGAATGCCCAAAAAAGGAAAAATTTACCAACTTCAATTTATACTGAAAGACTCACTGCAGTTTGCTGACTGAAGAGTTTTGCAAAATTTGATACCTAATTCCTTTCTGCAGTGCCTCATATGTGGGTTTTTTTATTGTGTCAGAAGTTGGTAAATATTTCTTCACTTTTATTTGTTCATCCCCTATCCGGAATTCGGTGACTAGGAATGCTGAGGCCTGTATCTGCCATAGTGCACAGACCTATAAACTGGATGAATATAGACTGGAATGAAACATTTTCGAAAAAAAGAGAAAAAAGAAAAAGAGACTGGATGTTGTATTTGCTAACTGAAGAAGTTGTAGCCCGTCATGTTCATAAGAAAAAAGACATTTTTTTTTGGTAAGATCTTCGCTTGTATGCGATTCTAATGCACCTGTCCCATCGCAGCGAAGGAAGTTACTTATGTCTGTGAGAACCGATCCTGCAACCCACCACCCATATCCTTCCCATTTCCCAGCGCCCAAACCATTTTCTGCGAGACGACAACCTCTCACGTTATCGTAAACTAAAAGAACGGCGGCGCGCAAGCGACAGAAGCTGACGGCGACGTATTGATGATAAACAGAGCCTTTTGAACTGTTCCGGGCCGTGCGAGAGCTCTCGCGCTGGCCTCGTATTTGAGCGCCCGGCCCGCAGTTCCAGTGTCGTGCTCGTCAGTGGCGCCGCTACTGGCCCGGCTGTGGCGTGCGACCGTCCGCGTGCGACCCCCAGCTGAACGACTCGTTCGAAACTAGCCCGAGACACCATGCTGAGCACTCTGCTGACATCGGCCAGGTCGGCCTCGCTCGTCTCAAGGTCAGTCGGTGCCCGGGATTGGCGCTGAAGGTCACCGGTCGGCGTCCGCTGGCCGGCAGCGTCCGAACCGTGTCAGCGACGCTGTTGCCATGCTGTGGGAGAAACGTGTCTCTGTGTATTTACTGTGGATTTGTTGATTGACAGTAGTTTTATGGGTGTTAGTATGAGCCTTTCTGCTGGGTGTTCGTCTCCTGCACCGGAAAAAGGGGCGTGCATGCATGATGTAACACCCGGTCGTAGAAAGGTGTATGAATCCCTACGGAAGGCAGGTTATCGCTGTTTTGTATTCTACCGTTCACTGACGTGGGCAGCGTCATCTCAGAAACCGTTATGTCTCGACGGAAATAAGTGATGTGCAAGTGATGAAATGGTAGACATTTATTTTAAGCATACCTAAGCATTTACTGCTATTCGTTTCTGGTCACAGCAATGGGACTGCGTTTGAATGTTTATATTCCCAGTATTGTTTGGGTTTGGAATGACTGCATGGTTTAGACCTAGTTCTGAAGTCGACGCCTTTTTCCTAATACGCCGTTAATGTGTGAAGTAACGCGATGTCTACGATCGTTGCCTTTCTGACGATGCATATGGTGCACATTAGCGGTGCATACACAGCAGTCACATTGCTCGGAAAGGTTTGCCTGGATTTTGCTTTACGGTGAAACCCCGTGCTTATTTAAGCCTTTGTAGCCCCATATGTACTCAACGTGCAGCTGCAGGTGATGGCTGGTGTTGTGGTCAAAACTTAACTTGCCGTTGAAGACATTGCGGGAGCGATTGGTATGATTCTTTATCAGCCGGCTGCTAGCCGACGTGTGGCCATATGTGCAGTAAACATGACCTAACGTCTCTGTTTACAAATGCCACACTATTGCCTCCGGTGGACGACACTCCGGCGCAGTGGTTTCAGCCGTTGCTGGACTCGCGTCTCTCTGTCGTCCGTGACGCGTCTCACGTCTCCCTCTCCACGGTTGTCTCGGCTGACCTTCGCCCGGTGCCGGCAGCGCTGTCCGGGCGTCCCCCTGCCTGGCTCGACAGCTGAGCAGCGGCGGCGGCGGCGGCGGCGGCGGCGGCGGACGTGAGGAGGGGCGCCGGCGCGCCGCCGCCCGGCTGGCCGCCCTGGGCGGCGGTGCCGCGCTGCTCGGCGTCGGCGCGTGGCTGGCGCACGAGCGGCGTCCTCTGGCGGCGGCCCGCGCGCCAGCGCCGGCCTACGGCGAGCGGCGCAGCGACCTGCCCACCTTCTCCATGGACGAGGTGTCGCGGCACGCCGACCTCGAGAGCCGCGTCTGGCTCACCTACAACCAGGGCGTGTACGACGTCACCGACTTCGTCAAGAAGCACCCCGGTACGGCGCCGGGGCCGGCCGGCTTGGCGCGGCTCCGGCGGGCGGCGGCGATCCGGCCGCGGCGGCGCTGGCCGGAGCGATGGCGTGCCGTTCGTGTCGTGTAATCCGTTTGGCCGTCGCCCTTGGCATTCGCTTATGCCAGCGCCCGAGAACCGTGTCCGGTATATGAAGCATGCCGTGCGGGGTTGCTGCCGGGGTTTCATCAGCCCGCCGCCCGGCTGCACAGCGCTTCCGGCCGCTGTGCTGCCGTTGTGCAGACTGCAGTTCTGAACGCTTACGTCCCGTGCAGCGTTCTGGCTGCGTCCCAGCGGCTGCTGACCTCTGGCCGCGCTGCCTTCAGGTGGAAGCTCCATCATGATGGGCGCCGGGGGCTCGGCCGACCCGTTCTGGGACCTCTACGCCGTCCACAAGCAGGAGCACGTGCTGAAGCTGCTGGAACAGTACCGCATCGGTGAGCTCTGCGCGGTGCGTCTGCCACTCCCCCCTACTCGATGCTGATCTCTGGATTTCCTGGAAATAATAAGGTTGGCGAAAAACACAAGGACGGCAAGGCTGCCTCTGCGTGACACAGTTTACCCTCAATCGTCAGTGCTTGCTCGGCCTTGTTCATTGTTGGTCAGCCGGAGAAGCAGACGAAGCCGGCAGTGCTTGTGGAGGACGCCGCTGGGCGGTGCTGCTGTCGGTAGAAGTAATCCTGCAGCTGTGCAAACTTTTCCTGACGGGGAGGTCAGCGCTTCCGTCGATTGTTGGTGTTAGCCCGTGTGCATTCAGGGTCCGTCGCTGTGTGCGCTCGGTGTTGGTGTTTGCTGGAGGTGCGTGAATCAGTTGTGTGCATCACTACTCAGTACTGTCCAGCGCGGCATCGCGCCGTGGACAGTCACGAGGGTGTTAGGTTACTCGTCTGCACGTCACTGCGGTCCGCATGGGAGTCTGAGAAAAAACACCATTAAGTGTCGAAAGTTCGGCCTTCAAAGTCCAGTAGATCGTAAATTAATGAAGATCGATGCAAAGGGTACATCCATTGGTTTTCCTGCTCCTCCTCGGAGTACGCCGCTGTCTCAGTCTGCCCGCCGACGTCTCCCAGGCGTCCGGCTGCTGACGGCGCCGCGTCTCCCCCTCAGGCAACGTGCGGTCGGACGAGGTGGGCTCGCACCGCGCCGGCATGACGGACGACCCGTGGGCGGCCGAGCCGCGCCGTCACCCGGCCCTCCGGCCCAGCTCGCGCACGCCCTTCAACGCCGAGCCGCCGCCGGCGCTGCTCGCGGACAACTTCCTCACGCCCAAGTGAGCCGGCCGGCCGGACCTGGGGGTGCACCGCGCGGCGGGGTTGGCTGGGCGTGGCCCGGCAGTCGGAGTCTGCTGAGTCGTCGGGGCCGTCTGTTGTGGTGCCTTCTGGTCTGTTCGGATGTGCACCTTGCGATGAGAAATTGCGCGATTGGAAATGTTAGGGTCCAGGTAGTCAAAAGTCTCAAGTTCTTTCGTTTAGTTGCGGCAGGAAAATCCGTCAAAATATGTTACTGAATTATAGTGTTCATATGGGGACGATTTAGTGCGCGCTTTATGCATGCTCGGTGATTTTTTTAAAAATATTGTTCCTCTTGTGCAGCATTCGTGGCTAAGAAGCGTTTGCTACAGTGGTTGCACTTACGAAGACGTCGTTTGCCTGTTTTAGTGCCATGTTGTGGAGAAAGTGTTGTGCTTTAATTTTCTTGCGTGCAGACGTGCAGACGCCTCGTCGATGTTAAGTGCATTCAGTAATCGATTGGATCGGTCATCAGCGGACGCTTTCTGTACCGCCATGGACCGTTCACCGGAGCTTACGTCACTGGAGCTAGGCCGAGCCCGGCCGAGCGCCGATCTGTTCATACCGAGTCCAGCCGAGCGCCGGTCTGTTCATACCGAGCCCGGCCGAGCGCTGGTCTGTTCGGACTGAACTGTCTGGGCCTGTGTTTGACCAGACCGGCGGCTGTTGCAGCGACCTGTTCTACGTGCGCAACCACCTGCCGGTACCGGTGGTGGACGAGGCTGCCTACGAGCTGGAGGTGGACGGCGTGGGCGTGCGCGGTCTGACGCTCAGCCTGGACCAGCTGAAGAAGGACTTTGAGCCGGTCACCGTCACTGCGACGGTCATGTGCGCCGGTCAGTGCCTCTGTCGACTGGACACGGTGTCGCCGTTGTGTCGACACGGTGTCGCTGTTTCGGCTCGGTGTCGTTGCTCTCTCGACACTGTCTCCGCTCGCGACAACCCCCTCCTCACGGTCGGTCATCGGCTTCGACACCACGCGTCCGTCATAACGACCACTCCGTCACGGCCGTCACACCGAGAACCATGTCACGCACGTCACGCCGAACGCCCTGCCACGCCGTCACACAGACCACCCTGCCGCGTCCGACCGCCCTGTCACTCCGTCACGCTGACGGCTCTGTCACGTCCGTCACGCCGGCCTGTCAGTCGCGAGCCTTGTGACAGTGACGCGCCGGCTGGCCGGTCGCCACTCTGTGAGGCTCGTCGGTTCGTCGGCTCGACGCGCGGCTAGCCAGCCGCTGGACGGGCTGGCGGCCGGCGGCGGCCGCCCGGCTGGCGCCCGGTAGCCGCTGCCCGGCAGGCGACTGACGGCCGCGGCCCGGCAGGTGACTGACGGCCGCTGTCCGGCAGGTAACCGGCGGAGCGAGATGTCGGCCGTGAAGAGCGTGCGCGGCCTCTCCTGGGGTCACGCGGCCGTGGGTAACGCCACCTGGACGGGCGCCCGGCTCACAGACGTGCTGCGCGCCGCCGGGTACGACCTGAACAACGCGGCCGGTAAACATGTCTGCGTGAGTACCCGCCGGGCGCCGGGAGAGGGATGGCGGGCTTCGCCACGGTGTGCGGAGCGGTTAGAGGGGGAAGGGGAGCGTTGTTTTTGTGTTTTTCCGCCGCGCTGTGCGAAACATGCTGGAAGTAATGTGCTGTCATTGCAGGCCTTGGTCCTAGTCTTAGTTTTTCTTTGGGATTCTTTGTCGTGTCAGTCTGCTTGTCAGCCCCGCTTTGATGTATTTTTTGATGAGCTTCTCGCCTATCTGCAGTGAAGAAATCAGCGTTTACTGCTTATGTGTTGTAGGTAAAAGTGGCATTGCTGTGGTCTTGTAGCGTGTACTACTGATAAGCTGGGGAGAGCAATATCCCGCAATGCTAACACGTGCCGTTACCAGCTCCCGTGAGATAAATCCTCGCATCCCCTGCTGCCTCTTCCTCCCGAAGCGCTAGAAACAGTGCCCCATTCATTCCCCGTTCCTCCCGGCTCCTCCAGCTCCCACCGGTCCTCGGTCCCGACTCCGCCTCCAGCGCGCGCCCCGCCCGCCTGACCGTCCGCTGTCGGGGCCGGCAGTTTGAGGGTCTCGACACGGACCCGTCCAACACGCCGTACGGCGCCTCGGTGCCGCTGGAGACGGCGCTGGACCCGCGCCGCGACGTGATCCTGGCGTACGCCATGAATGGCCAGCCGCTCAGCCGCGACCACGGCTTCCCGGTGCGCGTCGTCGTGCCCGGCGTGGTCGGCGCCAGGAACGTCAAGTGGCTCAGTGAGTGGCGGCCGGCCGGCGGCGCCTGCGGCGTGGCGGCGGGCGTCGGACCGTCTTCTGGTGCGGTCGTTGGGGGCGGCGAGTGCCGGTAGTGAGCCAGGTGTGGGTGTGAGGGGGTGTGTCGTTGTTGTCGCATGAGCCGGCAGGGGGTGTTTTCGTTGCCCCAGCTTGGGACCGGGATTGGAGACTGTCCAGTGGCGCATGTCTGCGTCTTGTCCTCCGCCTCCACCTTCGTTTCGATGCTTGTGAGTTGCTCTGGGAGATGCAACTCACAGTGATGTGATGGCGTCGCCGTGGCGTGCTCCATTTGTCCAAGTGCGGTCTACAGACCACTCCTCTGTAGACTGCAGACTTTAGACTGTGGACTAGACTGTAGACTGACACTTTGCCCCCGGACGGTGGGCGGCCGCTGACCAGACGGCTGTCGCCGCCAGGCCACATCACCGTCTCGGAAGAGGAGTCCACCTCGCACTGGCAGCGCAGCGACTACAAGGGCTTCAACCCGTCCGTCGACTGGGACAATGTCGACTTCAGCAAGTCGCCCGCCATCCAGGACCTACCCGTGAACTCGGCCATCTGCTGGCCGGGAAGCGGCGACACGGTCAAGGTCAAGGACGGCACCATCTCCGTCAAAGGTCAGGTCATGGTCGCACCTGGATCAGGTGACCCTGTGGAGACGAGTCAAGGTCGTAGATGGGGTTATCGCCTAATGGTTAAGGAGACGGGTGCACAGGTAGGCTCTTCATCAAGCAACGTTCCTGGGCGACCAAGTTGGAGATGATCGTCGCCTTGAATCGAATGCAAATCTGTATAATGTTTGGTTGTTTTCAGTGAGTCATGTTTGGTTTTCACATATTTATGATTCATAAATTGTCAGCAAAGACGGCACTGATCGTTTACCATCCGACGGAAATCAGGAATCCACGCGGCACCAACAGGGCACACGGGTCGAGGGCCCCCATTCTCTGGCCGTTTACATTGGGTCTCCTTGATTACCGTACTCGTAACCTCAGCGAGCGCGCCTGACGGTCGTCGTCTGCCCCGCCCCGGGCCCTCTGGCGCCGCCGGTATCTGTCGGCCCACGACCTGGAGCCCCCGAGCCAGCTGACCCCCCTCCCCCGCGGCAGGGTACGCCTGGAGCGGCGGCGGCCAGCGCGTGGTGCGCGTGGACGTGTCGGCCGACGGCGGCGCCACCTGGCACGAGGCGCGCCTGGACGCCGCCGAGCGGGAGGCACCGGCCGGCCGCTGCTGGTCCTGGAGCCTGTGGTCGGCGCGCGTGCCCGTGCCGGCCGGCGCCGACGCGGCCCAGCTCTGGGTCAAGGCCACCGACGCCAGCTACAACACGCAGCCCGAGTCGTTCAAGAACATCTGGAACCTGCGCGGCGTGCTGAGCAACGCCTACCACCGGGTGGACGTCAAGCTGAAGCGGCTGTAACGCCCTGAACGGCGACGACCGTTGGCGGCGGCGGCCTCAGAGGCTCTCTGCGGACAGGAAAGTAGGGGGTTAGCTGGATGGATCAGTCAGGTAGGAGTCAGTTCGCTGATGGTATTGGGATCAAGTCGGCCGGTAGTTTGGCGTATATTCGGTCGGTGTGCCATACGGCGTACAGCGTTGCTGTGCCATTATTAAGGCCGGATGTAGACGTGACGTCACACGGGGCTCGGCCGCCGGACGGCACGGACACCGGGCTGGGGGGACTGACGAACTGGACCGCGTGTCGACTGTGAACAACAGGCAGCGTGCTTACCACTAGTCTGCTGTTGACGGACAGGATCTACGTCACTCTTGTCATGAGAAAACAGCAGCTTGACAGGCAGGATGTCTGCCATGAGTTCTTTTGATATGCATGGTCTTTGCCACGCTTTTCCCCAGACGCCACGGTCGCCAAGCGTTCTCTCTTCGCTTGGATGCTGGGTTGCCAAGCGTCATTTTTAGACGCGGGGTCACCAAGTCGCCAACCATCCTGTCTTCAGACGCGGGGTCACCAAGCACCCTGTCTTGAACGAGGGGTTGCCAAGCGTCCCCTCTAGACGTGGGTCGCCAAGCGTCCTGTCTTTAAACGCGGGGTCGCCAAGCACCCTGTCTTTAGACGCGGGGTCGCTAAGCGTCCCCTCCGTAGACGGCTGGTAAATTTCGCGCTGCTGTTGTGATAACCTGTATGTCCGTTTGAATCAGCCGAGTGCCGCCGCTGCCACTACTCTCAGAGGGCCGACTATCCTGCAGTGGTTGTTGAACACCCGCTGGTGTATGGTTATCGCCGACCGTCGATTAGCAGGTGGTGCAGGGCGAAGCGTGCCCTCCCCCCCGCCCAGGAAGGTCGCCGGTGTGTTGTCATCTGTGGTCGGCCCGAGATCGTAGTCCTCGGTGCGGCGATGCGTCTGTGACGTGCGAAGTCGGCTGGAGACTGGGGAAGGCTGTGGCCTGTTGTGAGTGGGGTGTAAATGTGTTGCCGTGCCAAGCTTTGCAGCAAAAACAAAGGCAAACTCCATCCTTTCGCGATCGCTTTCCTCCGTAGGAAAGATCATGATCGCAGTGAGAACTTTTCGTTTGTTGGTTTGCGAGATTATTGCGAGAAGTTAGTAAAAGACCTTGCTTTGTTTTTGACGTAAGATTTGTTTGTTATGTAAAAAAGTAAATGCAGTTATAGTGAGGCTACCCATGCAATAATTTTGTCACGTGTTAATTACATTTTGTTACGTTTCATGCTTCTCTTAAAATCTAGTTTACCATGGATGGGGGTTGTACATACATGTGAAGTAATGTGATAGTGGGGTTGCGATATGAGACTGCCATATGTACTGTTTGGACTGATTTCAGGGGAATAACAGGTGCTGGGTAAGTAAACATTTCCGAGGTGGCTGTCGTTAATTTGTATATGTTACGCGTTGTTGTTAAGGGTACACTAACTACACTAACTACAGGATACACCACTAACCACGTTTGACTGTGAAATGCTGAAATGTTTGTTGTATTCTAATATAGTGTAGTAATGTAGACTTTGAAGTTTTGGTTATACTGGTGTTACTGGTGAGGACGGAACAGGACCAAATGTCGAGTGAAAAGTATTAAAACCAATAGCCAGGCACAAAATACCGAATAAATTGAATACGAGAGATGAATATCATTGTACGTGGGCAAAACGCACACGAGGGTTGAATATTGCAAATGCAGAATTATATGGCGAAACATGATGAAAGGTACCTCAAGGTATCCCGTGCGGAATATCGAACAGGATGAACACTGATATGGTACGATTTAAATGCATGTGATGTGTGCAGAGAGCCAACATATCAACGTCTCGGGTGACACCACCAGTTCAGATTTTCAAGTTCCATGCGATCGGTGCGCGCACCGCCATCGTTCTGTCAGAGACGCTGAGGTGGTTACAACGAAGCGATAACCCGCCCGCTTCACTATGAGAACACCTTCGACGGAAAACCGCCAGGGAGTTGAACGCGACCAGTGCCATCTATTGATTGGCGCCGAAAGCTGAGGTCTGTGCACCTGAGTTTTTTTTTTACATTGACTTCATGTGTATGTCTTTACGTCCGATGTCATTTTCGCAACAAATGAATAAATAAAATGGTTGGCGGGGAAGAAATCGGAGAGGTTACTGACAACCAGTCGTGGGGATTTTCTTCAAAGTCAACTTGCAGACGGCGTAGCAGCCCGTTAACGTACTCGGGCAGTTTGACGTCGAGGTCCGGCCGGCGGCCGCAGCCTACTGATCACCAGATGACAAGGAGCCAGACGCCACGAAGCGTCTGCTGGCCTGGTCTCGTCAGATCACCGGGCCGCCCCCGACGCCGCCTCGACGCCGCCGTCAGTCGACTTCGGGCAGCACCTGTGCCCGCCGTCAGGAGCAGGCCGCCGTGCACCCGGGCGCGCGACAGGAGTGGTCCGAGACGAGAGGCACCGAAACGCTGCGCAGCGCATCCCAAGCTGGTGTTGGTCCGAACTCGATGTCATCAGCATGCAGCCGTAGGCACAGCATTGTGATGTGTGGCAGGTCCGGAGTGTTGGTGAAGAGGTAACGCACGCTGTGGCTGGCTACGTTGAATTCCTACTGGAGCAACTCCCCCTCGCCAAAGCTGTATGGAGGCGTCATTCGGGAGACAGATGAGAAGTACTTTACTTTAGGCTTGTACGGAAACATGCTCATAAAGCCCTTTACAAAGCACTCGCCTTTGCTGTCGTGCCCCTGTAGCCCTTGTGGCCTTTGAGACCCTTGCCCTGGTCGCAGCCGTAGAAATACGGGCCGTATTCTCCCTAGCGTTCACCGTAGCTTTCCTGGCCTCCATAGTCTTTGCATCCTTTAAACCCCTTGTGGCCCTTCCTCTTGTAACTTTTGAATCCCTTGTGAGCTTTGGAGCCGTGGAAGACCCCAAATGCTTTGTTTCTTCCGTATCCATAGGTACCATAATCCAGGTCATGATGGTCGTCATAATTGTTTTGGCCTTTGCCATAGAAACCGAAGGTCCGTACGATCTGAAGCTGCGGTCTCCTACGCGTACGAGTAGAAACTAAGCGGTGCGTCCACCAGGCAGGGAACGACAAGGCCGCCACCTCGTGGACCCACGCCACGATAATACCACCACACTGTGCTTGTAGCCCTTCAAAACCGGTCATTCACCAGGCGCCCGTGCCACGGAAACTGACCGTATTGGAGGCAGCGCTGCCCGGGCCGACCAGAAAAGGACAGGTGACCTCGTCGGCCTGCGCTTGGCGTTGGCCGCAGTCGGCCGGCAGCAGCCTGAGTCGCTGGCTGTGGGAATACGATTGAGGCGCACCGCCGGCGTGGCGGCGGTGCCGGCGACGCGCAGACCGCCACCAGCAGAGCTGGAAGACAAACGGTGCCGCCCAGCAGCCTCGCCGCCCTCTGTCGCTCATTGTCGCGAGCCGCGCCGCCGGCCGAATGAGGCCGCGGACGGCGGCCGGCTGCTGCCGGGACTTCGGCGGCGCTTTCAGGCAAAACCGGACCTCATAAATGTTCAGGCCTTGCGACTTAAAACAGCACCTTTGCAAATACCGGCGGGGTCTCATGTGCGGTGGACCTACCACACAGCACTGTCCCAGATAGGTGTGAAAAACGCGGCAGCACTGTAATGTCACGTTAAAAACTCGTCAGACGTTCACGGAAAAATACGAGCCGGTGCCGTTACGATGAAGATTTTTTAGCACAACTGCACGAAAAAATAACAGTCACCATTCGTTTTCCTATGCTGATGGTTGTAACATCATTTTCCGTTAACCACCATTAGCGAATTAGCACCATGCTGTTCCATTATACATTGCGCGCGCTCCACGATGCTAGAACACGGTGCGTGCTTGCAGCTCCGATTGAAACGGTCGGTGGGAGCTGGAGAAGCCGGGAAGAGCGGGATCTGAAAGGGAAACTGTTTCCCGCGATTAAACAGCAAGAATGAGGCAAGAGTTGAATGACGGTGGCCACGTCTTCACTCGGTTCCTGTATTTGCCGGAGCTCTATGACCCTTCAGGTCATTGCAAAGCTGTAAGGACGCAAGTTTTGCGGATGTGAGGGGGAGCGACACCGACCAGAAGAAAGACGTTCTAGCAGAGAGACGTTCTGGAGCCTTAAATTTTATGCTGGTGGCGCTACAGCGCGACTTGGCGTCACGAATTCCCAGGGTGATGATCAGTGAGACTCATTTGGCAGAGCCTTCTGCCAACAGCTGGCCGTTCTCAGGGGTAAGTGGACTAGTTAACCCCCGGCAGATGAGGAAGGTACCTCCTTTCCATGACTTTCCCAAGAATGCCGGCGAATGGACCGCAAATTCACGGTAGCTGATTTTACATGCTTTTCGCATCATTCCCCCTTCAAAAATGATATGATCGGGTTACATCAGGCCACTGAACTATGACATCGTTATTGAGGGCTTCAAACCATTTTTCTGCATCTGAGCTAGGTTTGGCTTCTTTCTCAGAAGTCTGGCAACGTATGGAATCAGTTTGTTTTACGTAGAATTTCGACTTATGATTGATATCGGGATAAGAAAAGTTAGTGGTATTTCCAAGTGCAAATAATATCACTGGCCTAATGCGGCCTCAGAATCAAATTTAAACCAGTCTTAATAAAGCAACCTTTGGCGTCATTGTCAGCAATGAAACAATTATTACTCCTCTCGGCGTTAAGAACTTTAACTTGCGAAATAAAGTTATACGGTTTGTTGAAGTCTGAACACCAATTCGCTGCATAAACTTGTGGACTATGTTCGAAATCATGTTTCGTTTGGCACTTCACGGACGTAAAAAAATCGCCTGAATCTGCTTCGTGGTTTCACAACTGAATCAGTTGCAAGGTAAAACTGCACCAGCTTTATTTTCTGATCCGTGCTGTAAGGGAACATATCGGACATATGCCACAACCGAAAACTAAAATAGCGCAAACAAATCTCGTGATACATGCACAAGAGGAAAAAATGTTATCTGTGACCTCCAGCGGCAACGACAATCAGCACATTTGTTGTGAGACGTTCGGCACTTTTGGTACGATCAGCGTCATATAGTGTGGTAGGGACGTTCGACCTAACTATTGATTAACAACTACAGACCTATTTCTTGACAGCAAGCCATGGAGAAATGACGATGCGGCCGTAACTGTCATCGGATAATCAATGTTTTAACTGTTTTCCAGGCTCAGTGCAACTAAATCTTATACATGGGTGTCTGGCGTCAGTGATCTCTGCACTCACGCCCTCGTTTGAGTTAAGGTCATTTTAGGTTAAAACCATGAATTGGCGTTTATTTTGCACTTGTTATTGAACACGGATGGGTCAGGATCTGACCGGAAACGCTGGTTTACCTAGCAGCAATAGTTTGCGCTTAT
The DNA here is from genome assembly GCA_030062745.1 of Capitulum mitella. Classification (NCBI taxonomy): domain Eukaryota; kingdom Metazoa; phylum Arthropoda; class Thecostraca; order Pollicipedomorpha; family Pollicipedidae; genus Capitulum; species Capitulum mitella. The sequence continues at coordinate 6,432,462 of CP099848.1, forward strand.
ATTCATCGTCAGAAATCGTCGTGGCCCCCTCAAAAGCTCTTTCTTGGTTACGTGCCGTAGAATTCCATGCAGACCGGAATCTAATCGCCTGATCTCGTTTGAGGTTGCCTGGAAGGTCACTGTATGATTTAAGAAAAGTAAAACAGGGTATCGAGGTATCGATGCACAGCCAAACGACTAAGCTACGTGCTCGCTTTTGTTTCTCGCTCTCTGATGTCAAGTTCGGAAATGGCTAGGGAGAGGGGATATCCCCATTTAACTCCTGCACTGTCGACGGCGGTCATACAGCGAATAATGGCAAGGGTTAACGGAATAGTTGGTAGAATATCGTGGGAACATGATTAGGAATGCTACGGCCACGACCCATGCTACCAATCACTCTTGTCGGCTCTTCAACACCAGGTCGGCGCGACCCCGGCGCTGCATATCTTGCACAGCAGCACGCGAGAGTGTCCACCCACCGGCAACCACGCAAGCCGGGCAGAGCGGTGTGTCAGCGGGCGTCCCACGCCTCCGTGTGGCAACGGACAGCCGGTACCAGATGGCCGCCGGGACTCATTATCGGCGCAAAATGCGCCCGGACGATCAGCTCCCGGCACAAGTGGTCCCTCCGCACGGGGCACACTCGCCCCTACTTAGCTCTCATCAACGCAGCTGACAAACTGGCCGCGTCACCGGACCGCCCTCTCGTGAGTCTTGCGTGCAGGGGTGCCAGGCTCAGAGCGCGTCCAGCGTCCTCGTCCGCAACATGGTCGACGTCCGGGTGCTCGTGGTCGTGGTCTGTGCGTCACTGCTTGCCCTGGTAGGTGCCCTGACTCGTGTGTCACGGATGTTACAAAGCTGGGGTCTTGTTTCGCATTTGTAAAATGTGTTCCCGAAATGCGTTGTCTGCAGTAGCATTGACAATGATGCGATTCCGTAGCTGAAAGGAAATTGCGAATCTGTGTGGTGTTCCTATTAAAAAACGGAGCGTATGTGCAGTCAAGGGTACGGGACTGCCATTTTACATTTCATTCCGTTTGGTCTGTCAGTTGTGCGGTCAAAAAGGGATCTTTCATAACACTCTGATGGCAATGAGATTCCTCACGCGTCACTAGGCCTGACACCTACATGGTAAATGGCCGAAGACTGTTATTTCCTGTATCGGGGCCATCAAGAGACCATCAGTCATCATAAAGTCTGTTGACGTCTTGATACGCCACTTACCGAAATGGTACACTAAACGAGAATAACACCATCTCCCCAAAACAGCAAACAAAACACGAAAACGTGTAATACTTCACTCTTTCACTTTTCTCACATGAGCTGGTCTGAAGCAATCATTTGATGCAACACTTCTGACAAATGAATGTTTTACGTCATACACCATGTTCCGGAGACCAGGGCTGTTTCCTGCGTCCGTTTCTGTCGAGTTCCTGAGCCTAATGAGTACCACGCGTGCTGACCTCACGCTGGTCTCCTGTATTGGCCATTTTTACGGTATCGGATGCATCCAGAAGTAACTGGGGATAGCAGTTTCCGATTTGTTGCAATGTGCACAACATTACAACCAGTCGTAACTCTGTCGCTCCGGGTCTCTTTGAGTCACATCCTGTCGTACTTGCGCTCTCCTACTTCGGATCAGCGGTCGTGTTTTGGCAAAGCAGGGTCTCCTTGCGACCATTCTTTGGCATGCTTGGTTATAGCAACGTCAAGGAAACTCATCTAATGGGACCGGCAGTCCTCAGATATGCCCGCAGCTCACGTTGCCTGTGCCCATGTGAATGTGTTTCGCTAAGTTTGGCTTTCCCACGCACCCAGGGTTCTGCGAACCAGGCGGTCGTTTCCGGCGATCCTCTCATGGTCCGCCGCGCCCCCTCCGTGGTGGAGGTGCTCGATCGGCACGTGTTCCAGACCGACTACCCCGACAAGGACAACGTGCTTCAGGAGATGGCGAAAACTGCGTACGTCGAAGTTTTGTAAGTAACGTCAACTTTTTCATCTTCATTCAGAACAGTTTGATGTCGATTCCGCAGACCGATCGGATGCGACTCATTACCTTCATGAAGATGCATATTACACGTTAATTTCAGCGCGAGACTGAAATGAACCCCAACACAGATGTTCGTGTTTAATGTTTCGTGGTCTAATTCTAATCGCGTCTTCAGAGCTATTATAAGTACCCCAGTGTAAGCGGTAAGACTTCTTCCCACTACGTGTGATGCTTCAACAGATATCGCTCTATTTGCCCCCCGCATGCAGTGTGCTCTTGTCCGTGATTTCTAGCTCGCTTCGTTTAGGTATGGCTTTTAAGTAGCACATACTTTTGCCTCCTGATTTTATTTATTTTTGCAGTAGTTTCAGGCGCAAATAACGTTCAACAAAAATGCTTCAGCAATTTCGTAGAATGGCCCAAACCGTCTTTGCACCTTATAGCCAGGTCATTGCACTGGCTGTGGTGGCATCATTGGTTAAAGATGAACTTATTGTCATTTTGTGTTGTTTCCAGGTGTCAGGGCTGCATATTTGGTGACGACAGTTGCGGACCAGAAGAGCGGTCGTCCATTTTCCACTGAGTAGTGTCGCAGCAAGACGAAATACTGTACTTTTGGCTGACGCGAAAAATGGAGTCGGAAAACATGTGGATCAAAGTGCCGAGAGTTTAATACCAGTTCAGTGTAGCATGCACTGAGAAAGCATGACAACAGGAATATAGTGTTTTTAAACTGTTATTTTTTTACTCGCAAGGCATTAATCGACAGAAAGTGAAACACGTCCTTCGATCCTGCAATTTTTTTTCCAAAACGACGTCATGAAGACGATGGAGGTCAAAACCACATGCAATCTGCACATTCAACGTGTTCTTACATTCAACGTGAGCCGTTAATTTCCTACAAAGCTGAAGCGTACACAACAGTATTTTTATGGCCAAGGGAGTAAAAGGGAGACAGGCTGCCCACTTCAGTCAGACGACTATAAAACCCACATATTAATGTGTATGGATGTTTTTCGCACAGCAGACGGATTTGGGTCTATCTAGGGTTTCCGTTGCAGGGCCCTCTGTCATTTATGACGTGCAGTAGTGCGAGTTAGGTGGCAGCACTGTATATAAGTATATGACCACACGGCGCACGCGATATAGGGAAGAGGGCTATCTTATTCACCCCTCAGGTATAAATGACGAGACTTAAGGTATCTGAATCGTTATTATTGTTGAAACATTGCATTTCATTATGATCGTAGTGTTTCATGAGTTGCTATGTAGACATGCGTTACATCATTGCTTGTCAGAAGAGCATAACATTTGTGCTAGGGAAACGCTAAAGATATGCTATAAAAGGAAACCACACCTACCCCTTGTGACGTTTGTGACAATCAGTTCCTGGTTACAATTACTGGATTTGCGGCGATTTTTGATGCAACATTCCCATTACCGTTTCTGGAAGCTTTCCAGTCTTGGGTCTGTTTAGCTGTACCATGCCATAGCATGGTACAGCTAAACAGCTAAACACACACAAACAAACAGCACAAAACAGCTCACACAAACAGATAAAAACCACGAGCTGTTTGACATATTTAAGCCCAACCCAGAGTTAAGCCAAAAAAAACAAGTCGTCATGGCACTTGCAGCGCACAACAGTTGAGAGGGATTATTTTCCACTGCCTCGCTGGTGTCTGCCAACACCGTCACGGCGGTCGAAGTCACGGATCGTCGAACAGCGTTGCCTCGGGTGGCCGTTCCGCTTCACAGGACACGGCCGCTGCTGTCACGCGCTCGGCGGCCGGCCACCGCGGCCGACGACCTGTCCGCCGGATCAGCCGGGTCAGCAGGGCACGCTGACCTCAGGCTCGCGTCTGCTTGACAGGCGGTAATACTGCGCACGGAATCTGTCAACTCGTCTGCTCCCACGGTGGACAGAGATGAATAGAAAATCACGTCCGGGCTGACAGATACGGGGATTGCAGGCTTTACGAATAGCAAACATTACGTGCGTGCGTTTTCCAATATGCTCTTTGCAAATTATGTCAGGGCCCCTTTCCATCTTTTCAAAAATATGGTATTTGGAGACCGACTTGGTACTGATAAGGCAAGAAGATTCAAATACACATTCCCCTGTTTGCGTTATGTTTGCGCCAGAGATGAATGTTAGATCGCAACACAGTAAGGTCTCGTGTTTAAAAAAAAAATTATGTTGAATGCACCTATTCTGTCTCATCCTTCTCACATCCTAATCAAATGTGATGCGAGTAAAGTCGGCGTTCTTAGCGTGAGGTGCTATTTTTCAGTCGATGCGAAGTTTTTAACACCTTGCTCCCAGGCTAGGTTTTTACATTTGCACAAAAGAACGTGACAGGCTTGTGCTCGATTTCGCCCAAATCCGAATCGACCCCGAAACTGATTCCGTTTCTATCAGAGTCAGAATCGGAATCAGTTCTACGAATAAATGCCGGCATCTGAGTCGGAGATGAATCACCTAATTGTCTGCGGAATCAGAATTGAAATCGATTCCAATGGCTTCGTCTGGTCAAATGAATCTTACTGAAATCGAATCTGGAACCAAATCGTTTCATTTGGGTCGGAATCAGAATCAACCCGTTTTAGAACATCGTGTTGAGTCCAGAAACATATTCGACTCAGCAAGCCATGAGTTCGATTCGGAATCAGTTGCCCCCAAAATGGAATCGAGCACAAGTCTGGAAAGTGAAGCTAATGTTTGCAAGTGCGCTCTCGTGACGGCTTTTGGTATTTCTGTGGTAAGCCAATCAATGCCTCGTGGCGCAGTTTGGCAAACTTCAGCTTTAACTGTGCTCCGTAATATGCAAAAGACACCCAAAGCCATCAGAGACTACAGACTGAAAACGTAAAGCCGGAAATAACACTGTCGCTTGCATTTCACAGTCTTCATCTTCACATAGCTCGTCTAGCAAAAAGACAATAAAAGGAACGGACGGCATATATCCGTCTGCAGCGCAAAGAAGATAATGCTTCTTTCTTCTGGAACATTAGTTTCTCAGAACCAAACTTCAGTAAGCTTCAGCGTCGACTTCACTAAAAAGGGTGTTATATGCAATTGCGTGAAACGCCCTAGTGACCTAGCACTCGCTTATATATTAGCCCGGCACGGCTCGGAGGGTGTCCAATGGGGCACCCCCTTTGGTTTTTCTTGAATGACGTCTAAACCCTTAGACCCAACCCAGCTAAATTAAATTTTCGGTACCTGTTCATTAGTCAATTTTACATCTTTTAACATCAGAATCATTTCCGTGCTAGGTCAGGTCATAGAGATATGACGTCACAAGTGAACCCTTGCACGCGTGTTTTCGCCTCTTGGGGACGGTGACACGAAATTGGAAAGTTTTTTTATAACATTCGCGAACATAATGCATGCATTATTTGGATTTACTTAAGACACGGCCCTCAACAGGATACACAACTGTGAAACGTTAACATTGGATGTCATCATAGGTTCATAGGTCACATGCGTGATGACAATTGGACTGATTTGCATGGCAGATGATAGAAGTGGTTGCGGCTGACTTCTATCGTTCAATCCAGGCAAGCAAATCTATATCCATCTCTTAGCAAGGTTCACCAAATGCAGCGTGAAGTCATTTAAGGTCACGTCAAAGGTAGATGTCAAAACGAAACAAAATACAACATCGTCTGTGAAAGATCGTTCAGTTAGTATGAACGTGCAGCAAAGAGGAATTATTGTTCCTAGTGAGGAAAGGAAAATGACTACCTGTCCCGACCTGGCTTGACCTTGACCCGATAAAGAGCAAAGCGCGCACATTTAATCATCATGAGATACCATTTCAGTTCTATATTTGACGCAGTCAAGAATAGCAAATGAATCATTTTTGCTCTCTGTGAGGAAGAGTAATGCAACCTTATTTGAACTGACATAGACTAACCTTGACTGGATGAAAAGCAGGTAATGCAAAACTGATCATTCAGTTCCTTTTGTCAAAACGGCGGTAAGTATCGGTTTTTGGTATGTAAATTAAGAGCAATATTTCACCTGACCTAAGTGTACCTTGACCAGACATTTTTATTTTTTGGCATGATTCTGATGCAGAAGACTGTGACCTTTCCTTTGATATCCATTTGAAGGCTCAAATACCAGTATTAGCGATGATGTGATGTACAAACCGATGCCAGTTTTCCGACGCCGTGTTATGTGTTTTACGTAACTTGTGACGTCATCAGCCACGTGATCAGGACCAACATAGTATTTTCTGAGTCGCAAGACTCAAGGCTATCGATTGGTGATAGACCGGTTTAGATCCGAAGGTTAGATGTTGAGATAGCAAGGGGTGCCCTTTTTGACACCCGTCAGGTGGTCACGAGTACAAAAACACGCCAGGCGGTGCCGGTTTAAGTAGGTCGCATACCACGAACAATTTTGAATGTAGTGACGGTGGCGAGTATTTTGATGAACATAACAGCAGTTGGACATGAAAATGATATCCGCCGGTTGTTCTGGCTGTCTTTTTGAGGCGTGACCTACGCCTGATTTGCCGCACGCCGCACACACACCAGAACAGAATAATTAAACGTTCTGACGCATGCCGATGTCAACAAATTTCGTCACAAATGAGCTGTCGCGCGAACGCCCGCCGCCGCGACAAAAGCGAGCCGGCGAAGGCAGTGTGCGATTCACGCCGTTTGGTGCCGCGGGGCGTCGTTTCCATACAGTGGAGCGTCGTTTTGGGTCACGGCCTCGCGCATCAGCGAGACAACAGCGGCGAACCCGGCGTCCACCCGCCGATCGCCGGCACTCTGGGCCGCGGCACGTGGCGCTAGCGGGTCACGTGGGCGCCTGTACTGGCAGGAATAGGACGAAAGGATGCCGTTCTTAGCTCCGATCAACACGGATGTGTCGGCTAAGTCGGCTGAGAATTTTTCGATTGCATTTCCATGCGAATGGCACAAGAACGGCGTAAATCTAGTAGGCGCTCAGTCAGAAACCATGGCTCAGTGCCCCAGTTGGTTTCAAGCGTACCACGGCTGGAAGACGTTTAGATTGAGTTGACATTTGACTTGGTCTCATTGTCGCCAGGTATTTCTTGCAGCAATCTTAGTTGTTGTTAGGAGCATGAACTGTGGTTCTTGGGACAGCATGACACTTTCTATGCCTTGCCATCCGCAGTAACACCTCATTACCAAATACGGCACAAAGCTCTTATACCATGCTATCTGCGCTTTGTTTTGATTGACTGCAGTCAGTCACGAGGCGATGACGAGCGGGAAGGCGAGACGAAGCCGCAGCATCGCCTGCGCACGTGGACGGCTGTCGGGGCGGGGAGCCGAGCGGCGGTCCGGATCCGGTGCGGCCGCGCTAAAACAGCGTGACGCCGTGTGAGCGCCCGCGAACGGAGCCGTGAGCGGCGCCCGCTCGTCTCCGGACGGCGGTGGGTGCGGTCCGGGATCAGGTAACGGCCCCGGAGCGCCTGCCGCAAGAGAACACCGGTGGGCGGGCGCGGCGTGCCGTGATGCATCTCCGGCCGCTCCGTACGGAAACCGACACCGGGACCGCACGGACTTCCGCACAGAGCCAGCTCTGCAAAATAATGACGTCCCAGACGTGAGCATTCCCATAAATCTTAACTTTAAGTGTCTTGTGGACGGTTCAGTGCGTATTTCAGTGAAATGATATTTTATCTCTAGCATTTGTTGTATGGTGAGATTGTCAAGTTGTAGCTTGTGGTCGTGGAAATCGATTTCTAATGCGCGTCATTCCTCAAAACTGTACAATGAAGAAGTTTCAAGGCGATTTCTCGCGAATTTCTCCTGCGTCCTATTCACCCATGTCGTGTTGTCAGATGACGCGTAGCGACATGAGCACGCTCAGGCCAGTGAATATTTGTAGAGATTTGTAATGCGTCATCATGAATGGGCGACGTCAGAGAAAAGTGCCTGAAGACCGTTTCTTGCTGCTTCTACGTATTTCGGGGGAAAAGCGCTATATATATGATCAGCGACATTTTTCAGACCATCCCAATGAATTCCTGAAACATTGACCCAAATGGAGCATTCCCTCAGGCGAGGCGAACCATACGGGCTCCAAAATAACGCATTTGTTACGGGTGATAACTGCTCCAGGTCAGTCCGGAAGCAATGGACAATGCAGACTCTGTCAATACACCAGTTTAAACAGCCTGGGCCCCAAGGCAGCGCAGTACCTCTGGACAACACCGGGCTTTGGACTGACCAATATCACGGACTTTCTAGGTTAGGAGTAGGGATACAGCAACACAGTCTCTTGATCCACGCACGGAGAACACTGACAACAAGTTCGGTCAGACAAGGCCCTGCTTGTCCACAGTCACACTGGAATAACTCAATTTTCAGTCACTTCTTAATGGGCCTGCAAAATCGTACATTCAACCTATTTTCTTTTCAAGTGCAATGGCCTATGGACAATATCAAAACGGTGAGAACCCAAGACAGTACGGATCTACAATACAGACATCCTTGGGTCATACGAAGTACGATATATGGTTTACGAAGTTCATACAGCCACCCTAGTGAAATATGAACTCTCCGACAGCAAAGTGGCCCAGGGGGTATACACCTGACAAGGCCATGTGATGAAGGACAATACAGACTCTTCAACGGCTAAGTGACAAAGGCGGTATAGATTTGATACGGACTGTCCAGGAGCTGTGGGACACAGTCGGTACAGGCTCTCACACGACTGTGTAACACAGACGATACTGACTCTCCGACGGCTTCGGATACTGCAGTGAGGCTTTTACAGCCCCAGGTTCTTGGCGTTTCTGGGGTGCACGGCTGCCTTGGTAGATAATTTGGGTCTCATCATCTAATTATGTAGCGCACTTTCTGGACCCATCAAATGATGCATACGGCGGCTCGTCACGGGGGGATGCACTGCTTCATTAGAGATGGTCAGATGCTGCAGTGAGGAATTCTGGGCCGACTGATGGCCTCAAAAGACCGTGGAACTTTCGTATTCGAGTCGGCTATCACAAACCATTACAAACAGAAATAGCGGCACGCTTGTAGTTTGTGTTTTCGCATACTGAGCAGTAGCGTAAGACGGCTGGGAGGGAGGGGAGGTGAGATGGGTCCTTATGGTTAAAAGTCCCGCTCCCTTATGGTTACAAGCTTCCAAAAACTGATGTCACCACAAATCATTTGTTTAGAAAAACTAAATGAATGAAAACGTAGTGTACTTTGATTTCCAAAGTCTCTAGGTATGTTATTTGAAATGGTCAGCATCCCCACGTTTGCAACAAAATGGTAAGAGTAACATTGAACTTTTTCTTGTTTTATCCTTGACCCCATCCCCTCTTACAACAGTTTCGGTTACCCTTCTACTATTGATTGCACCTGATCACATCCACTTTGATATGGTCGTATGAGCTCAACCGGCCCATTGTCTTTGGCATCTACGAAAACCAAACTGGGGCGAACTGTATGCAGCAACTCATATGGCAGCGACCCACTGCTCCTGTTAAAACGAAATGGAGGGTCGGGACGAAAACACATTGCTTGAGTTTAGTACCGGTGAGGTTCATGCTTGTTTGAGAAAAACTAACTAAAACAGCAGGACACATTAAGCATGAACAATCTTGCGTCGATTTTCGATACACAAATGTTCCAAACAGACACACGATAAATTAAATCTGAGTACTATTCGACGACCGCTGGGGGTATGCCTACCTCACTTTTTCGCACAAGCTGCGGTTTTCAGGTAACCACGGGGTGCAGGCTCCGCAGGTGATTTGCGGCTCCGTGCAGTGATGCAGACACTTCCTTCGTTCTGGCCGCCGGGTTCTCTCTATGGGCCGCCGTACGCTGCTGCTCCGACACAAAGCGTCGACCACGCCACGGAAACGAGGCCCGTCGCCGGCACGGGGCCGCGTTTACAGCCGGCACAGTCAGCAGTCAGCCAGCTTTCCTCCATTCATTGCAGCCACTTCGCCGAAAATGGCACAGCGTGATGGGAAACGTGACAAAATAACGATGACGAGCAAGAGCTTTTTTAACCCGTGCCCCTTCAGGGCTTCCCGATGAGGTTTCTCGAACTAACTAAAGAACAGAAGGAAGGAGACTTCTAGTTCTGTCTCCTATATCCTTTATACACCCATTCAAAATCGCCAACCGCCCAGGTAGTGTTACATTGTTTCGTGCTTTGCCAGACAAACGTACGCCGGACGCTATCGAAATAGAGAAGTAGCAAAAGGGAGGTGTCACATCGATCAGCAACTTATTTTCTGATAAGTCTACATTGATACCTGTCCGGAAACACCACTGACCTGGCAAGACTGTTACCATAATTCACCATTTTTGGACGACTGTTTAGCCATCTGTGACATAAATCAGGAATGGACATGGTCAATGACAATCTGACGTTTCTTCCTTGCCTGGAAATTTCAGCGTAACTTCTTGACTCTTACCCTTCACTTTTGACGTAGTCTGGCATATCTGGGAGGCTTAAAAATGTCAACGTCACGACACATTTTTGAACCTTGCCGAAGCATTCCGTAGTTCGAAAACTCAGGTTACAGATTCGCAGATTACAGATTCCTCAGATTCACTATCATTCCATTGAAGATCACGAAACTATGCGTCACTTTGTTTGTTTTTGCGACTCTTCTAAATGTAGGTTCAGTCGTTAAGAAGTTGACATTTTCCCGAAAATTTAAAGAGTTTTCGACTACTGTCACTTTCATATCAGCAACGTCATTAGTTTCCAAGAGCATATGGGGTTCGTGAGACTTCCCCCCATCGCCAATGGAACGGGGAAAGGCGTTTCATTTCATACACAGGCGCCTTCATCCGGTCGTGCGCGGGTTGGCGTGCCTGAACAGAAATCATGGTCGAATCAGACAAGGTAATAGAGTTTTTTCGCTATTTGTTATGTCGTGACACGCTGTCTTTTATGCGTCTAAAGAGAGGTAAAAACGACCAAACAGGCGCTGTGGTCCGACTTGCCTTGTGTACGGCGCAAACGCCTACACTCGTTCATGCGTGGGGTGGAGTGCCTGAGTAGAAATAATGATCTAATCAGACGAGGTATTACTACCTTTTCGTCGCATGTTTCATGTGGCGATACGCCGTTTTTATGCGTTTAAAGAAAGGCAAAAAGGACTGGAAAGTCGCTGTTGTCTGACTTGTCTCGTGTTCAACATTGCACATTCATTGCACACAATATTGCTCTCGATTCCACTGCATATAAAAACACATAATGTTTCATTATCACCCCCAGTCACCCCTTGACCTCACCCGGTAACGAGCATCGTGGTTAGGTGGGTGAGATCCAACGAGTCCAAGATTATGAAACAGCTTGTTCCTGGCTCGGGTGTGGAAACCTCATACTACTCCACAGTTTGCACTAATCTTGGGAAGGTGCAATGGTCATCCAGATGATGATTTTAACTCTGGGTACTTTACTCTTTCACCTCTGGCAACTTCACTATGGAAGAAATATTTGTAACAAATATCGTAACATGTGCTCCTGATTTGCAGATTTTTTCTGTTATTTTCCGTTCTTAGCAGGGAGTGCCGCGAATTACTGATTTTCAAGTTTTCTGGAGGGGGTTAACGAGGTGTTAACATATGGTTCTTTGCGTCGCGATGGTTTATGGACGGGAGCACTCCTGGTCATCAGTTCGTGAGTGACGGTACGAAAAAAACATTCTCGCTAAACACTGACGTGGACATCAAGCACCTGTTCCATCATCCTCGTGGAAGGGGCTAATGAACTTGGCAAGAGAACGCAGCAGCTCACTGACGACCTTGAGTACCATCAGCAGCACCTGCAGGTGTCGACGGCTCACGCGAACCCATTAAAAAGGTCCTGGGTCGACGGCGGTCGTTCGTCAGGCCACTTCTCTCAGTTAGCGGTCCGTAACTAGGACAAGACCGGTGCGGGCGCGTAACTAGGGAGACATCCTCCACCATCACGCATGGCAGGCCGAGCCGATTTACGTCAGGTGCCACGACCTCTGGCGACACAACCGGTTATGTAAGGCGATAGGTCATGGCGGGCGTGGCAGCCGACGGCGAAAAACCGACCTCAGTGTGCCGCAGGTGTGCCAAGGACAGGCAGTGATACATCACCGCAGCTTTTTAGACCGTAGCATTCGCGACAAACTGACAGCCCTGGGGCCTGGGAAAAACTCTGCTCGCAACGTCGTCTAATTCGTTTGCTCAATTGCCGTGGATTTCAGTTACCTTTTCAAAGAGTGTAAACAAGCCTCTGATGTGATTTTCTGCACTTGTCGTTCAGCCGGAACTCGGAATTTACCGAACGGAATGTTTCCCCGTCTTGAAACATCAGCCTTTCCTGAAATAAGTAGATTTATCTGTGACGAAAACAAAAACATTGCACCCATGCACCACACACTACAGATGATAAGCTGTTCAATCTACGACACGTATCCGCATTCGGGCCCGTTTAACATGCGACGTCGGACGAAAGCAGGCAGGCCTGCGTGGCCGAGCGGCCGTCCAGACCTATCCAGGCGTGATCGGTAGAAACCGTTACAATCAGCAAACCCAGCGGCCTGCCCGACCCGCGTGGCTGCCCATCACCTCGCCGGGACGACGCGCCTGACTGGCCCCAGCCTGTACCGCCTGATCGCAGGCGGAAAGTCAATCTCATCTGGCCCGTCGTTTTGCCTTTCTAACGCCGCGGATCAGCCGTTCGAGCGATTGCCCACGAACTCGAACCTGCAGCTCTCGACCACGAGCCGTGGTCCGCGGCCCCTCTGTGAGCCGCCGAGCTACGTGGCCCGGTCCGTCACGGTCGAGCTAGCGCGCCGCCGAGCTTCGGCGCCGGCCGCCAGAGGCGCCACTGTCGCCCCGTCGCGGTCGGCGGGCAGGCAAGGGCAGCAGACGGCAGTAGGGCAGCAGGTGCCGGACGGAGGACGGGTGCGCGGTGCCGCGTGGGACAGTTACTAGTGAGGAATGTGACGCCCGAGCCAGCCGCCTACGACGCGTCAGAGGGCCGGGAAGCCCCCACCGTGCGGTTGTTGGCGGTGTCCACTTCAGCCAGGATGCTGATCGGTAGGAAATCTTACGGTGTTCTTTGCCGTATCACGCATTAAAAGCCGCAGTTATGCGTGACTGTCGTGTTTTATGCAGCGCCGACGAGACTGACACAAGCGTGGATCCATGCAAGCAGCTGGGGAAAGTGAGGCAGAGCTGAAAGTGGGAAGGGACACAAATTCTCCTTAATTCGACATTCTCTGCAAATCGAAAACCTGGAAAAATTAAAGAAATTTTGAAGGGCGCCATGATACCACCCTTGCTGCCGGACCAAAGCCTGCAGTCATTCCCTCTGACCGAGCCTGAGGTAGGCGCCCCAGTACACCGCAGCACTGATGAGTTGGCTCACATCACTCCACTGCACTATTGATGAGAGTCGGGTCACTCCATGTCTGTACATCTCGACATGGAGCTGCACCATGCCGCCACGGTGTCGCGGCGAACACATGCCAGGGGTCACGTCCACGTGACGCCTCGGTAGCAGTGTATCACAGTACCGCGTCAGTAGTAGTGTGTCACAGTGGCGCCTCAGTATTAGTGTGTCACATTGACGCTTCAGTAGTAGTGTGTCACAGTGGCGTCTCAGTAGTGGTGTGTCACAGTGGCGCCTCGGTACCAGTGTGTCAAAGTGACGCCTCAATAGTAGTGTGTCACAGTGGCGCCTCGGTAGCAGTGTGTCACAGTGACGCCTCGGTAGCAGTGTGTCACAGTGGCGCCTCAGTAGTAGTGTGTCACAGTGGCGCCTCAGCAGCAGTGTGTCACAGTGGCGCCTCAGCAACAGTGTGTCACAGTGGCCGGCGCTGGACAGTAACGAGCAGAGGGGAGCGAAGCGGATGTCGACACTCCACTGCACCGCCTGACGCAGGCTGCACCGGAGCTTATAGAGACCCGTTAGTGTGGAGATTCTCAGAAACTGGCGGAGGCTTGAACAGAAAAACGCGAGACTGGCGTTTTGATAGATGGTCAGGTTAGGTTAGGCATACGCTCCCCAAATTTTCCGTAAGAGTTCCATGGGTTCAGCAATATTTTGCGGCATCTGTTCTTCAATCCATTTTTTTCAAAGTCGTCAGATAAGGTGGTCGAAATCCAACAAGAAATCGGACTCTAAAGAAAGTTACGGTCACGCGGAAAGGAGACAAGAAATTTGGACCTGTCTGGCCCCTTCAACCCAAAGCTTCGTGACGGAGTCTTTCGTTGCGGCAGCGCCAGTGCGGCTCGTCCGCCCTCTCCACGGCCCTGGGTCCGGGCCGGCCGGCTCCGGAAGTCGGAGAGAAAATGGCCAGGCGTGAGAACTGGCGGTCAGTGACGGGTGCCTGGCGCTGGTCTATCTCGGAGGACCGGGCACGGTCGTAACGCCGGCCAGCTCCATCAAAGTGAAATCGTTCAACACAGTTCTGGCCGGATGGGCGCGATCTGACGGTTGTCTCGCAGGGACGGTTGTCTCACAGGGACGGTTGACTCGCAGGAACAGGTCCAGCGGCGAGCCGAAGGGACAGTCGGTCAAGTAAAAATGGTTCGGGCCCACGTGTGCATGACAAAACGTCCCAGATTTGGTCTTGTAATGTTTGTTAAACATTAAACCAAGAGTGTTCTTTTTTACCGTTTTGTCGCTTCGTTAGGGTTTGATGAAAAAAATGAGAACGCATTAATTCTACGTTTACCTTTGATAAGAATTCGGACAGTTGCCCTCTGAGCCCGTTCGATCTGCTTTGTTCTCAAGCATCAGCATTGTTAAAGGCTCCTGTTCCACGGCCAGCCGAGCTCGGAATGGTTCTGACGAGACGCGGGCCTGCGACGAGCCGGTCTCGAGGGTGACAGGGACGCGCGTCGGGTGGGAGGTGACGACATTTGTCACGCGTCAGCCTCGGATCGGTGAGTGCTGACGAGAACAGAAGTCGAAACAATCCGGGAGATCCAGGGACCATGACAAGGTGCCTGGAATGGCTGACCCACACACCTGTTTAGACAATGAGGCGGACGGGACACATTTCCACGAACCTGGCCCAATAATGGAGTCGGAGGGGACGCAGGCCCCACACCTGTTACAGCAGCTGATACCACGGGGGACCGGGCCCTTGTCACCTATTCACACAACACGGTCGAGGAAATGAGGCATATGTTCATCGACGTATTTGTTCACGTCAGCAAAAGTTCCTGAGCTGGCGAAATGACCTTTATATCAGAAATATCCGCACAGTCACTGACGGACGTTGTCCAACGAAGGCACTTATTTGTCCTACAAAACGTGAATTACTTCTATAGGACAGATAGGTTCTGGTTAACGATGGATAGTTATGTGTAACTGCGGTTTAGATGAGGTGAAATTGGGGATATATTTACGCGGTCTGCACGCGGGTATACACCACTGTCTTCCGGGAATTCAGTTTGGACATTTTCACAGCCTGGTACGGTCAGTGACGTGTCGTGACCGATTCTCCCGACCCGCATAACAATCACCGTGACTAATTCGTCAATATATCCCGCCGTCACGGCAGTTCACTCTATCAGCGTGCTAATGCCGTGCGCTCGAGCCGAAAATTTCCAGCTGACTGGCAGAACGTATTCCGAGGCTCGCTTGCCGTTATTCGTTCTACCTAGCGCTTGCCATGCCTGGAGAAATATTGCGGAGAGTTGGTCCATGTGATAAATTTGCGATTCAAAATTACAGGCAGCCTGGGTCAAATGAGGTCAACCAAAATCAAATGAAGACCATAAACAGCATTTTGGGTTTTCCTGGAAATTTATTCATCTAATTTCAATGAAACTTGGTGAAGAATTAAATTCCAAAATGGAACCTCGTACCTCGAAGCAAAGTGATCAAAGTTGGGTGAACCAAGATGGATCGAAGTCGGTATAAAGATACGCCATTTTGTTAAGCGGTCATGCAGGACTTTGGGCTGGCCTTTGACTGCACGGTAAATGCATGATAAATGCATGATGTTGGACAGTTGGAGGCATCTGACTGCTGATAATGCAGATACCTCCAACTGAACGCAAGTAAGATCAGTTTTAACGATGTCATCCAAGGTAAATTAATGAAGATGCACAATGTTCTCTTTTTCCCCAAATTTATTCAAAGTGCATGAGTTAAAGGTCATGAGCATGCATTATGATGGCCGCCATTGATCTCTGATGACCCCAGATGATCTACGTGCAACACCTGGCGTACGAATATATATGTATCTATATATATATATATATATATATATATATATATATATGTATATATATGTATATATATATTACCAACCAGCAATTCGTCGAATTATGCTCCATTTCGGCATCCAGCATTTTCAAACATTGTTCTTGTTTGACCTCGATTGGACCTTTCCTAGATCAACTCCAGTCTGTTAACCATACGGACTAGGATTCCACAAAAAATTGCATGTGATAGGCTCAGTAGATCTGGAAAACGGAAAAGGTGCCATCTACTCGACGTTTGACTTTGTTTGTCCTAATTAAATTTTACCAATGTCTTTCAGTTTTTGGAAACTGTTAGATCATCAGGCAAGATTTTTCACCACAAAATTTCGTCAGAATCGGTCGAACAGATCAGAGGAAAGAGGGACAAAATATTCTCCGCCACACGCAACTGTGCGTAATTCTCGGCCGTCCATCAGCGCGTGTTTAAGTAGGTTAGTGACGAAAAACATGTGACACCTTTTCAACGAAGACTATTACACGGATGGCGAATCAACATGAAACGAAGAAGGGTCAAAGCAATTATTTTTAGGGCGACATCATTGGCAAAAACAAAAAGCAAACACTACGCCGTAGTTAGCCGTGCCCGCATCATGGACAGAGATCTTCTGTACATATACACCAGCGATTGATCGTCTGAGAGGGTTTCTGACCCGTCACGTGCCATATTCAGGACAGCACGCTCCCAATCGTCGCCGAACTCAGAGATTGCGCCCGTTTTTGACATGACGTCAGTGTGACGTCGGGACGCGGCGAACACGGAGCCTCGTCTGGAAAGCCGCGCCATCGCCGGCACGTCCGTCTCGGTCGTCGGCAATTAGCCGCAATGTCACGGTAACAGGACCCGGCCGCCGCGCCGCGCCGAGCGCGAATCGGCGGCGAATCGAGGCCACCGACCGAGGACGGCGCGGCGGCGGCGGCGCTAGCGGGGCACGGGGAATAATGCTGCCGAGTCAGGCTGTCGGAGCGGGGGTGTCGCCGTCCCACGTGCTAGTGAGCGGTGAGAGATACGCTGTTTCACGTGCCGTGTCACATTTTCATGGCTGGCTGATCGGCAAAACGTATTCCTGACGCAACATGGTGTCCGTCCTACGACGCGACATGCGTGCGGCCGTCTGCTGTCGACGATGGATCGTCAGCTCGAGCGGCCTCTTAATTTTTGCTGGGGTGCAGTGACAAAACCTTAGCATGAAAGAGTAAAAGATGCGTTAAGAGTTCATCAGAAGATATAATCAAATGCCAGCGTTTTAGCCTTATTGTCGCGAGCGTTCTGCGTAAAAAAACGAGGGTGGGCCGTTTTTGCCCCCAGCTCCCACCGATGCACGTACTAACGTATCAATTTGTGGTCCTATTTAACATACGAAACGTCAGCGGGCCTTTTAAAAAATGACCTGGTTTCTGGGACGGTTTCTGTTAATCCTCCCTGCGCGTTACGGGGCGGAAACAACATTGTCACACGATTGCCAGCTCCAACTAATCTTGTATTGCCAGTGGACCGTTTTATGGAAAAAAAGTTTCTTTATTGTTTCGCCCGTACTACGCAACGCCATGTACTGATGTACTGCGAACCAGATCGTAAGCCGAGTCTTCCTGCAATAAAAAATCAAGTTCAGCGGCCAACCCTGTCCGAACGTAGCGCTTTCTGGAGGCTGGATGACCTTTCGGTTTTATACCTGATCATTGGCCTCATCTGATAAGACCTTACGTTTAAGACTTTCATTATGGGCGAGACCGGCGTAGGCGTAAAATAAAATTACTTCTGGGAACCATTTCACACCTTCTGGACTAAATAGTGGCGATTTATTGTTGTAACAGTGATCTTCAGCAGCATACTGCCATGCTTATGGACGCTATTTGACCCAGTGACCTCGGATCAGTGAAGATAAACATAGCCCGTGCCGTTAATATCTGAAAGCATGATCGTGAGTGAACATCCATTTAATTCGTTTCTTTCTTTTCCAGCCAAGAGCAGAAGAATGCGACAGGCTGCATTTCACTTGAAGGGCAAAATTCGTGAACGTTTCTAAAAGTGGGCCCAAATGTCGCAAATATCAGTCTGAAGGAGGTCAGCACTAAGAAGCCACGAACCATGGGCAAGCAGGTAAGCAGGATTGTCTTATCTTTATTGGCACAACCTTTTGGTCTTGGTCGCACACGGTTCGTTTCAGTGATGTGCGGGCATAGTTTGCACGCAGGCGTGGGGATGAAACTTGTGCGTATTGGACTACGGAACCCAGTTTTTTACCCATGGTATGTTTCTGCCACATTTCTTGAAATACGGGGGAACAAATGGATAAATAAATAAATGGATAAGTAAATAAACAAATAACATCGCGAGTTAATAAAAACGAGGAAACACATGGGAACGTATTGAATGCTAGGTTCAGTTATAGATCCGTCGTTAATGATATTATTCATTTTGCGTATGATTGCAGTGCCTTGGAATGAATGAATGACAATGCACCAGTTTAATGATGCACAGTTTCCCGAACAATATCCTCCTTCTCAATGATTTTAAATTGTTTGATGAGGCCAAGATCAGGAAAATAGTCCCTTATCACCCAGGAACAAATCATTGATTCATTTCGAAACTGCCGTTACGCTGTCGGCGTCAAATACGTTGTCAGCCAAATGTTGCCGGTTTCTCATGGTACACTGCTTCTCGCCATAAGACGAATAATAGTGACCCAATGGAACCTTTCCCTGTTTAATTTGCGACGTTTTTGAATTATGCGCATTGGAACATAAATCCAAGATGTTCATGGAGTAGAACAAACAGAAAAATATGGCATCATCTTAAAGGGAAGAACCCTGGATCACGGACGTTGACTCCTTTTGGTGAAAGTTATTTTACGGACATGGAAGGACGCGTGTCCAGAAATACAAAAGAAATACCACGTGACCCCGCATTTGCCTCGACTGAGCTTCCTTTCGCGGCACATTAAATGGGCCGCGCCGGCCGTCGACGCACAGCCGGGTTGAATTCGCATTGTCGGTCTAACGGACGCACAATTCCAGTCCTAGATTAAACGGTCCAGCGCAAGTGGGTCGGGTTGTGCCGCAGTCCCGGCCGCCGCCGCCGCCGCCGCCGCCCCCGCCAGCTCTTCCGGGCGGTCCGCGGCGGTCTGTCCCGTCTGAGGCCGCCGGTGAGGCGTGTCCGGGCTGTGGCGGGGCGGCCGCGGACGGGCGGCCGACTCCCACGTGTGGCCGCCGACCGGGGAGAGGTGGCTGGAGATGACTTTCGGTCTACCCGCACGGTCCCCCGTGCTTCCCTTGTAGCCGCAGGGCCGGTGACTGACGGACAACAGCCACGGAGTCTGACGAATTTGAAGCGGTGCCCAGAGAAGTGAAGCATGCGTTACAATAAGTAATAACATTACCCTAGTAACAGTCGTCCAAAACATTGTAATTCTGTCCGTAGAAGGAATGCACGTTTGCCTGTAGTTTAGCCGGGGAACCATAGTTTCGGCGTCCAAGCAAGGCGAATTCAAGTCGCTCCGGCGTTCGACATTTGGTCCGCGTGTAAGCCGGCAGCAGGCGAGTAAAGGGCCATGTGAACTAACGCTCGGTCATGTATCCTTGGCGTTACGGCATACTGCCGTCACAAAACCGCCCGTCACCCGGGTTTATACGATCGGGTCACTGAGTGCAGAGTTTATGCAGCATGCCCCGCTGATAGTGTTGATTATTTTTCGTATCCGAAACATATATCACTGCAATTGTTAAAGTTTCATGTCTCTTATGAAAGAACAATTGAATCCCCAGACATTACCGTGGCAAATCCTTTGGATGAAATTCACGAAAACATGTCCATGGATAAGTGTCTCGCTCTCTCTCTAGTAGTTTGGTATCAAAACGTGCTGCACCAGGCCACGTAATGTTTACGCATAATACTTCATACATTAAAACCGTCTCTCTCTCTCCCTCCCTCCCTCCCTCCCTCTTTCTCTCTCTCTCTCTCTCTCTCTCTCTCTCTCTCTCTCTCTCTCTCTCTCTCTCTCTCTCTCTCTCTCTCTCTCTCTCTCTCGTTCCCCGATTTTCCTGCTGCCTCTTGGTGTTTTGCCTTCGTGTGTAATTTCGGGCATTTTTTCGTCAGCCAGTTTGTTTCAGTCAGCGGCCGTTACGGCATATAAGGTATACATTATACTGATATACTGGACTTCCGTGAGAGTTGTAAAAATCAAAGTTCTTCCCTGCAAACACGTGCACACATGACCGGTAGCTACAAGCACCTGACAACGCATTCCCCACTACGTTAAACTACCGTCCACTGCACTCGTCCGGATGTGCACGTTTGTATGTAAATTGCCGGTCTCTCGACAACAATTGCTGAACGGCGATCCGTGCAAGTGGCTCCGACCAATGACCCGGGACGTCCGTTATTCGCCAACCACAGCAGGAGCTGCTGACCGTAACCCGACCCCGCGCTGGTGACCCGTTACCGAAGATCAGGTGACCAGGCCAATGTGCAGGAATGTTCACCTGTCGCCTGAATCGTGGATTGCCAATGGTCGCGTTTTCATGCACGGCTTGGATTGCATCACCAAGCCCGGGTGGCGAGGCCGAGAGCACGGATTCCAGTTCTGAAGTGCTGAGGAGAACAAAACTTTTTCAATACACTTGTGCTGGATACATGGAAACTACCGAATCAGCTGTTTGTTATCGCATTTTACGGTACACGGGATGCAAACAGAACCTCAAATGTGATCACTTGATCACACACTTGTGGTCCCATTTCGTCCATGCTTACCTTCTTCCCTGTTTTTTACATTTTTATGTATTCTTTTTTAATGAATTAATGTAAAAATGTGTCAGCCAGTAGACGGAAACAGATTGAGCGCTCCGCTTCAGTGTAGTCTGCCCGGCTGAAATGGTATTTACGAGCTAATTGCGTCGTGACGGTTTGAAGTTGAATCATTCGGTTTTCACCAGAAGATGGTTACTTATTAACTCCTTTTGCCTATTCATCCACAATGCGATGGCTTCCACATTCCTGTTACCGTGCACAGTTTCGGAGATAGTTCGTTTTGCTTTGCGACATTTCGTTTTTCATGTTTTTAAATTGGTCGGTAATGATGGTGAACAGTGTAATGGGTGTCCTTGACGTTTGAGCTTACCAACATCCGGGTTCATAATGCCAAAATATAGCTATAAATAACCATACGGTAAATATCCGCTTGTAATTAGAAAATTAACGAAGAAAAACAGCTATACAAAACAATATTTCAAAACGAACTTCTAAATTTCAAGACAAATGCAGGGGTCCTGGCTCAGGAACCCACAAGACCGGTCTTACTGGTTATGTGGCTTAGTAAACTCATCAGTCTTCATTATGTAACAAGTGTGAGTTTTAACCAAATAATTCCCGTCAAATGGGGCTGTGAAGGATAATGATAGTGTTGGGCATTAAAGGAAACGGATATCCGAGTCATCGTAATTGCTGTATTTTGTCTGTCAGTGTGAAATTTCTTCAGTGGTCTATTCTCTCTATGAGCCAATGTAGGTTCAATATGGCACTGAAACTTGCAACAATCCAAAAAGGGTAATGGTGTTTACTGTTTGATGATTCATTCGGATTGCGAGAAACAACTGAACCAACGTGAAAACTACTATTCGGAGTCAGAGTTCAACTGATAATATGCATTCACGTAAAAGCTGTTCAGTTTAGGGCACACAAGCCATTCCCACAAATGGCAAAGGAGCGTTTGAACTCGGGGAGAGAAGCGACAACGATCGCGTGAAAATGGAGGGACAGGCATTGCTACATGGCGCCTATATCTGGAATATAAAGGCGAGAAAGCACGATCGGCCTGTCTAATTCAAGAGACACGTTGGCATTCCTTTGCGGATGTGACGCGCATCACAACCCAATGGAACCGTTTATTTTTTCTAAAAGAAGCATTTCACGTTGGCCAAGAACACTGCACGTTAAACGCAATAACACAATGAACTCCGAAGTAAGCAGCAATAGTAGTGCTGTTAACATGCCAACGGTATTCACGCTGTCATTTCCGTGAACGTGCCGACTCGCCTGCGGCACCGACTGGCGGCGGTGGACCGTCCCCACTCCTCCCGCCAGCCTACGACCTCTGACCCCTCGCCTCTGACCTGTCTGACCTGCAGAGTGCCAGGCAGGCCTACTCTGGGCTCAGCCAGCACGTGGATTTCGGCTCGCTGCCCGAGCCTGGGGACCGCTTCCTACTGGAGACGGTGGTCGGCGAGGGAACGTATGGCGAGGTCCACGCGGCACGCGACATGAAGAGAAACGGTGAGAACCGTCTTTCCTGCTACTCTGTCTCCTGCAATCAAAGGCATAATTTGGAGGTTGCGGGCGACGACATGAGATGTGTGTGCGTGCGTTTATTGTGTGACTAGTTACATACCTGAGATGGTTGGTTTTCAGTGTGCCAGTGATAGGATGAAGGTTTTTGAAAGACTGCTAAAGGTAGATAGCTGGAGCTGAACAGCAGACGTTGCTCAGATGTTCGGGGATGTTTTCCAGAACGCAGGTCCACCAGAAACTTCAGTACCTGCATTTTTTCGCCGGGAATATGTAACAACCATAACAAACATTTCCGTTCCTATATGTGATATGAAGTACAAGGCAAAAATAGATTTGGTCATCTCAGCCTGCTTTTCTGTTACTTGTGCCAATTCGACATCCTGGTCCTTCAACAGGTCAGTACGTGGCCGTGAAAATTCTGGAGGACGTTGCCGACAATATAGAGGAGATTGAAGAGGAGTTTTTGGTTCTGCGAGATCTCTGCCGGCACCCCAACATCACCCAGTTTTACGGCATGTTCTTCAAGCCTGGCAGAACGCGCGAAGATGATCAGCTGTGGTTTGTCATGGAGGTGAGGCCTGCGTCATCGATTGATCAGGTGTTTTTGTGGGCTGCAAAAAAATGCACTTTTATGCGTCTTGGACACCAACATCGGACCACGTGTGCAGGACTTAGCCGATTCAGAGGTAACCAGGTGAATGACCGAACTTGTCACAACGTACCAATGCCTGATTCACGCACCACCAGTTCCCACGTTTAAAATTTAAACGTAGTGGACAGTGGTTATGTCTCTCTCGATATACGGAAATGTTACATGAAAATTGTTAAAGAACATCGGAGTGGAATGCTTATCGTGACATGTGTTCATTGTTCAGTGTCCGCCGTCCACTTCTCATTTCATCCGATAAAAACCGATCTTCATATGTTCATTCGAAGTCTGAGCTCATTCCTCACAAACGCCACACTCCGCTCCCAGACCAGCACACCGCAGTTACCTTCTGCACTGCGCTTGGTTTCGGCGACAAGGCCTGAGATGAGCGACGATTCGGCATCCGTCCGGTAACAGAGCGACCGGCCGCCGCCCGCCGCGGAGTGTCATTAGTTCCCATCTGCCGTCCTGCCGGCCGAGCCGCAGCTGGTGCCAGACGCCGTAATCGTCCGTCCGGTCACTGTACTCCGCGACGGACTGCCCGGTCACTGTACACTGTCCGGTCACTGTGCTCCGCGACGGATTGTCTGGTCACTGTACACTTTCCGGTCACTGTGCTCCGCGGCGGACCGCCCGGTCACTGTATACTGTCCGGTCACTGTGCTCCGCGGCGGACTGACCGGTCATTGCGACGGACTGACCGGTCACTGTACACTGTCCGGTCACTGTGCTCCGCGCGGTTGTCTGGTACTGTACACTTTCCCTCGGGCGGACGCCCGGTCACTTATATTCGTCCTTCCGCGGCGGACCGCCCGGTCATTGTATACTGTCCGGTCACTGTACTCCGCGGCGGACTGACCGGTCATTGTATACTGTCCGGTCACTGTACTCCGCGGCGGACTGACCGGTCATTGTATACTGTCCGGTCACTGTACTCCGCGGCGGACTGCCCGGTCATTTACTGTCCGGTCCTGTACTCCGCGGCGGACTGCCCGGTCATTGTATTCTGTCCGGTCACTGTACTCCGCGGCGGACTGACCTCTCCGCGGCGGCTGTCCGGTCATGTATACTTCCGGTCACTGTACTCCGCGGCGGACTGCCCGGTCATTGTATACTGTCCGGTCACTGTACTCCGCGGCGGACTGCCCGGTCATTGTATACTGTCCGGTCACTGTACTCCGCGGCGGACTGACCGGTCATTGTATACTGTCCGGTCACTGTACTCCGCGGCGGACTGACCGGTCATTGTATACTGTCCGGTCACTGTACTCCGCGGCGGACTGACCGGTCACTGTGCTCCGCGGCGGACTGCCCGGTCATTGTATACTGTCCGGTCACTGTACTCCGCGGCGGACTGCCCGGTCATTGTATACTGTCCGGTCACTGTACTCCGCGGCGGACTGACCGGTCACTGTACGCCGTCCGGTCACTGTGCTCTGCGGCGGACTGTCCGGTCACTGTGCTCCGCAGCGAGCTGTGCGGTCACTGTACAACGCGGCGGGCTGGCTGTCTGGTCATTGGCCTGCATATGGACTGGCTCTCCGGTCAGTGGACTCCATACGGACTGGCTCTCCGGTCAGTGGACTCTGTACGGACTGGCTTTCCGGTCAGCGCGCCTCGTGTGGAACAGGGCTGCGTGCAGCGCAACTGACCGAAAACCCCCCAGGAGACCATTGAATGCATGGTGCGCAGTGTGGGATAATGGCCTGGCAAAGTGCTGGGCGCTTCATATAGTCACGGCGTTTGTTTCGTTCAGACTACGCGGTCAATGGACGTGCTTGACGCATCCCAGCAGCACCTTCCCAGTTAACCAGCGGCAACATGAGGAGAGCTGTGTCAGCGCCGACGCTAGCAGACTGTCGTGGTCGTTGCGACACTCTTTTGCCCCATTGTCCCGCTCCCCATCGTACACCGCGTCGCGCAATGCTGCAGTGATCTCAAGGACGCCGGGAGCCGCACCATTCCACCTCGTTCCTGCCGCTCACCACGCGCACGCAGCGCGGCGCCGGGCGCGCAGCCGGCGGCCGGGCTGCCCCAGGCCCGGCCGGCGGGCGGAGAGGTGCCGTTAGCCGTGACGGCCGCCGCCGGAAGGCTGCGTCTGCCAGATGGCTCGCCGCTGCGGTCGGCGCAAGAGGCGAAAGTGAAAAATGTCGCCAGCAAACGAGCTTCGGATTGCTCAGGTGGCGCGCCGTGCTATTCGGGCTGGGCGGTTTTGACGGGGCTGGGAACGTAACTGGTTACGTCACTGAGAGCTCCGGCCACGTGACGGCTCGGCCACGGCCGGCGTGGGGAAAAGTTGTTTCCATTGTAAAGTTGGGGGACGGTGCGGTGAGCGTTTTGCTGTTCAGAAATAAACTGAAGAGATGGTTTTTTTCCGACGTTGAGCTAAGAGCAGGTCCACATATCTCTTGGCACCGAGAATTAACTGCTTTTCCGGATTTTCCTAGAACGATCCTTTGCAATGCTCCGTGCTGGAGGCACTAAGCATCTTTTCTACAAAATATTGAAACGCGAAATTTAGCAGCAGACCTGTTCGATTCAATTAAAACCTTAGGTTGTTTTATCCTACAATGGCGTTGAGTAGAACATCTTACGTTTATTTAGGTCGTCACGGGTAGTAACGTTCCGGATGGTATTCACATTTAAGGTACTTCATGTTCCCTTACCTTTTTATGTCGTCTGTTTCTCATGCTGGGAGAAGCGTCTCCCACTGTCAGTCGTTCTCTTAAATTTCACCATTTTCAATCTTGTATATGCCACACTTATTTTCTGTCGACCCCAAACTTTCTGCATTGCGGTGCATTTTGCTACTGAATGCTAGCAGCGTGGACAGCCCTTAGTTTCGACTGTCACGGATAGTGGTGGCCTTGGGCACCCGTAGTTCTTCCACAGAAGTGCTGAAGTGCTATAATTTTTCATTTTCGTCTTCGTCGCCGAAGTGTGTGGTTTTTACTTAACAACTGGCTCGGTTGGCCGCCGCTGATTTCTGTCACGTGACGACAGGGGCCGTTCCCGTCCGTTAGGTGACTTGCCGTTTGTGTCACGTGATCAGCGGCGGTCTCGTGACGGTAACGGCAGCACCCGTGGTTTGTCAGTCGGCAGACGCCGTCCGAGGTTTGTCCCGAGTACAGACGGCGGAGGGAGGAAGGCGGGCTGTGGGCGCGGCTGCCGCGGCATAGCGCTGGAAATTCAACATTGTTTCAGAAAATTCGACATGGCGTGGACAGCGACAGCTTGTAAATTGCTAATGCTGTGCAGCTATGAAAACGGTGCACCATCACTGATCCCAGGCCGGTCCCTGCGTGGAGCGGCGTAGGCGCCCCACTGTGCCCCATATCCGCGCCACTTCCGCCTCAGAGACACTGGCGTTTCGCCTGCTCAGCAGGCCAGAGAGTGTCGGCTCTACACGGTCCGGGAGTGTCGGCTCTTCACGGTCCGGGGAGTGTCGGCTCTCCACGGTCCGGGAGTGTCGGCTCTCCATGGTCCGGGAGTGTCGGCTCTCCACGGTCCGGCAGTGTCGGCTCTGCACGGTCGGGGAGTGTCGGCTCTACACGGTCCGGGAGTGTCGGCTCTACACGGTCCGGGAGTGTCGGCTCTCCATGGTCCGGGAGTGTCGGCTCTCCATGGTCCGGGAGTGTCGGCTATCCACGGTCCGGGAGTGTCGGCTCTACACGGTCCAGGAGTGTCGGCTCTACACGGTCCCGGAGTGTCGGCTCTCCATGGTCCCGGAGTGTCGGCTCTCCACGGTCCGGGAGTGTCGGCTCCTCACGGTCCGGCAGTGTCGGCTCTCCACGGTCCGGGAGTGTCGGCTCTACACGGTCCGGGAGTGTCGGCTCCGCACGGTCCGGAGTGTCGGCTCTCCACGGTCCGGCAGTGTCGGCTCTCCACGGTCCGGCAGTGTCGGCTCTACACGGTCCGGGAGTGTCGGCTCTACACGGTCCGGGAGTGTCGGCTCTCCATGGTCCGGCAGTGTCGGCTCTACACGGTCCGGCAGTGTCGGCTCTGCACGGTCGGGGAGTGTCGGCTCTACACGGTCCGGGAGTGTCGGCTCTACACGGTCCGGGAGTGTCGGCTCTCCACGGTCCGGGAGTGTCGGCTCTACACGGTCCAGGAGTGTCGGCTCTACACGGTCCGGGAGTGTCGGCTCTCCACGGTCCGGGAGTGTCGGCTCCGCACGGTCCGGGAGTGTCGGCTCCTCACGGTCCGGGAGTGTCGGCTCTCCATGGTCCGGGAGTGTCGGCTCTCCACGGTCCGGGAGTGCCGGCTCCTCACGGCCCGGGAGTGTCAGCTCTCCACGGTCCCGGAGTGTCGGCTCTCCATGGTCCCGGAGTGTCGGCTCTCCACGGTCCGGGAGTGTCGGCTCCTCACGGTCCGGGAGTGCCGGCTCCTCACGGCCCGGGAGTGTCGGCTCTGCACGGTCGGGGAGTGTCGGCTCTGCACGGTCGGGGAGTGTCGGCTCTACACGGTCCGGGAGTGTCGGCTCTCCACGGTCCGGGAGTGTCGGCTCTACACGGTCCAGGAGTGTCGGCTCTACACGGTCCGGGAGTGTCGGCTCTCCACGGTCCGGGAGTGTCGGCTCTGCACGGTCCGGGAGTGTCGGCTCCTCACGGTCCGGGAGTGTCGGCTCTCCATGGTCCGGGAGTGTCGGCTCTCCACGGTCCGGGAGTGCCGGCTCCTCACGGCCCGGGAGTGTCAGCTCTCCACGGTCCCGGAGTGTCGGCTCTCCATGGTCCCGGAGTGTCGGCTCTCCACGGTCCGGGAGTGTCGGCTCCTCACGGTCCAGGAGTGCCGGCTCCTCACGGCCCGGGAGTGTCGGCTCTGCACGGTCGGGGAGTGTCGGCTCTGCACGGTCGGGGAGTGTCGGCTCTGCACGGTCCGGGAGTGCCGGCTCGAGCCCCGCCGGCGCTCGCCGTGTCCTGGTCGCCGGACGGCGATGGGCCGGCGCGGGCCGACGGTCCACGGTCACGGCGGCCGTGACGGACGGCGTCACGGCGCCGTGACGTCCGTGACCCCGTACCTGGCCTGTGCCGCTGGGTGTGACCCCCGCTCCGCCGGACCTGGCTGGCTCTGCCGAGTCTGCTGCCGTCAGCAGCCGGATGGCGGCGACAATGGCCGTGGCGTCGACGCTCATTTTGTCTTGAGTTTTCACGAGGCCTCGGTCACGGCTGCAATACACCCAGCAAATGTGCTGATGTGATGTCTTGGTGTAATCACGCAGTCATGTTGTGCTGTTCCAGTTCCTTTGCACGTTTTCCCGTATCATGGGGAAACGTACCATAACCACTATCCTTAGCGCTTTCACGTGCTATACTTGCGGGAAAGGAGAGTCGTGTTTTTTGTAGCTGTGGCTCCTTCCGTGTGTTGTCTTCCTGCTTTAATGCCGTCACGGTCTCCACGGCGCGGATAGCCGTTTCAGTTTACGACTTCTGCTTCCGTGTTTTTTGCTGAAAATTACACCCTGCCGTCAACTGCCTGCGCGACACCTGATCGTGGCGTGATTGTCATGAACCTAAGGTTTCATAGTGATCTTTGGCATGGTTCACATCACACATATCTGACATGTGCGCTGACTCAAGTTTGCGCCGTTTTTTTCCAGCTGTGCAATGGCGGCTCGGTGACTGATTTGGCTCAGTCCCTCTGCAGGACAGGCCGCGCCTTGACTGAAAATCAGATCGCCTACATCCTCAGGGAAACGATCAAGGCGAGTCACGAGGAGATTTCTCCTCCGCTTGGCGGGCAGCATTAGAGCCACTTTAAATGCTCCGTGCCGGCTGGTCGTGCCTCAGTGCGCTTGGCTGCCGATCCGGAAACGGCGGCGGTGGTTTCAATTAGTGCAGATATTCCGCGACCTGTTGGCCCAATTAATTCGCCAACGCCGCATTTGGACACATTTGCAGTGCCCTGCGTTACAACATGACTGAAGGATTGTCCAGATGAGGAACTAGGCCTGCTTAAGAAGCGATAACAAATAGCGGTTCTAAAACGTTTCAAAAAGGGGAATGATGTACGAACGTATATTTAAGATTTGGAGGGAGAGGTGTGAGGGCACGGCAGAAAAGAGGAGTGGAACACAGCGTGCTAGGCCCGCAGTGCCCGTAAAAATTATGATGCCTAGGAAAGCGGCAACAAGAGGATGGGAAAATCACGGCACGTCGCCTACCCATGGATCCGCACCGGCGGTATATTGCCTGTTTGTGACCATACGGCGTGTTCTCAGTGGCCGTTGTAAAGTGGTCGACGTGAAACGTTTCCAGCTGGGAAAGCGGCACGAGCTTCGCCGTGAAACTGCGTCCGTCCTCGACAGGCGCTGGTGCACCTGCACCAGAACCACTGCATGCACCGAGACGTGAAAGGCCACAACATACTGCTGACGGAGGAGGGTCACGTGAAGGTGGTGGACTTCGGCGTCTCCTCCCACCTGGCCGCCACGCTGGGCCGGCGCAACACCTCCGTGGGCACGCCCTACTGGATGGCGCCAGAGGTAGCTGTCCCGCAGACAGCGTGGAGGGCTCGGGGCTCGCGGCCCGTGCTGCGGCTCCGTTGCCCCGTGCTGTTCACTGTCCACTCCTGTTCACTGTAAGAAAAACGTGTTATTTCGTGTTGTGTTAATCGAAACGTTTGTCGTTGGAATATTGTTGCATTAAACGAAATGCCCCGCTTTGACCGATTTTTCATAAATCGAGCTGGTTCACGAAAATCCGCTTTGTCGCAGAAATGTTACTTGTCATGTTTGCGTTCTTCATTTTTTCCAGACAGTTACCAAAGAATTGCGAAACAATGTAATTTACTGAAAACTATATTCCCACGTTATTTAGTGATATGACGCAATACGGGTTTTATCTAGAACAGGCTTTGGGCTGAGCCCGCCCGTGACGTTACACCCTACCTAACAGCAGGACACGCATAAATGGGGCGTATGTAAGTTCCGCAGGAAATTGCTTTGAAAATCCTTTAACGCAGGCGTTTGAAAAATGGAAAAGGTACATGCTCTAATTTCTTGTATCAGTTCAGGACACATGTCAAATGTTGAACATTCCCTTTTAAAGCCATGTTTTACTGACGGGGAGTTTTTCCAGTCCGTATTTTCGGAGGGCGGGGGACAGGGGGCACTGGAGTCATTGTCGGCTTCCGATGCGTGTACCAGAGGTATATTCTCTGACGTACTGAGGTGTTTTCTTATCCCCGGAATAGGTTTCGTTCTTGGACATAACTCGATTGAGATTTGATGTAATTTTAATTCGAACCAGCTTTAAGCTGTTTAGCAACGAGCATGTTCTCCAGTACCTGTCATCGCTGAATTGTTGCTCCTTCGACGTCAGGTAATTGCGTGCGAGCAGCAGTACGACTACAGTTATGACGTCAGATGTGACCTCTGGTCTCTGGGCATTACGGCCATCGAGCTAGCCGATGGCGAACCGCCATTGGCCGACATGCACCCAATGAGAGCACTCTTCCAGGTGGGTGGCGTCACAAGTGAACGCTGATGTTTGGTGCACTGTTTCTCGCAAATTGCTCCGCGACTTCAAATCGTCAAAAGAGAGAAATTAACTTTCGCATGGCGTGCTAAGCAAGAGTGGCGTAAGACAGGTTCAGGGGCGTTTGTCGTCATACTTGGGATGCGTGTCGGCGAGTATGTTTCTGCCGGTTGGCAGACGTAACTTTGGGTGTCTCAATGAATGAGGGTCCGCCCTGGAATGAGGTATGCTATATTACAGGTTAACTGGAGGGGCTTGACCTTAGTAACACATTGTCATGCCTACAGCTCGTCTTATGGCAATCTCAAGTACTTTCGAGAGTTATTGGGAACTACATAAATCTGAAATACAGACGTTATGGTACAATGCTCGGTTTGCTACCAACACGTTGTCAAAAACAGTATTCGCATCGTTGTGGTCTAGATATTTCAAAACCCCTTTGTCGGAATCCCGGTAAAATAGATGGTGTGACGTTTTGTGAGGATATTTTGCGTTTATTTTCTTTCCGTTGGAGCAATGTATTGAACAGAACAGTAGCAAGCGCTACTAAGCGGACCCTGTATCCAGATCCCGCGGAACCCGCCTCCGTCTCTCCGGAACCCGTCCGACTGGAGCTCCAACTTCAACGACTTCATCAGCCGCTGTCTGATCAAGGACTTCGAGAAGCGGCCGTTCATGAGCCAGCTGCTGGAGCACTCCTTCATCAGGAACTTGCCCGACAGGGTGGATCCCGTGAGTGTTGCGCTGCCTGCAGGTTCAGGCTGACAATCGTCTCCTGGAGGTGAGGGGAGGTGCCAGCGCCTGAAAATCCAGACTACGTGTAGTTGGCACATGTGGCCTGTCATATCCCTACCTCTGACACATTTATTGTACATTTCGTTATCTTCACATCAGCTCATCTCAGACTCTCATTTCTATTTTACCATTTTAATCAGTACTGGGGAATAAGGACGCAGTGCCTTTAGGACCTTCAGTCGTGATGACCGAACCCGACCCAAAACATTGACGATCACCAAAGCTTCCGTTGGGTCGGACTCGTCACAGTCCATAGCCTAACCTAAATGACAAACCGCACCGCGCCGAGCCCTCCCGAAACAGCACGAGGCTGGGCCGCCGCTGACGCGTCCCCTGCCCGCTGCGCCAGATCCGCTGCTCGATCCGGCGTCTGCTGGTGGCGCGGCGCCAGGAGGGCGCCCGGCCCGGCCGCCGGCCGCACGCCACCACCAAGCAGGGCCGCCTGAAGACCGGCCGCAAGTCGAAGCCGGCGCCCATGTTCGTCGACGACCTGGCCTCGCTGGAGCGGCTCACCGAGGAGGCGATCGTGCAGCAGCTGCAGCAGCGCTACCGGGCCGGGCAGATCTACACCTACATCGGCGACATCCTCATCGCCGTCAACCCCTTCACCGACGTCAGCGTCTACGGCGAGAAGGTGCGCGCGGCGGCCGGCAGAAGGACCTGGAGAGCTGGGCCCTGAGATTATACCTGGCGCCTGAATGTCAGACCGTCAGCGTTAAGCAGCTGGGTGCATTACGTGCACAGACAATGTGTGCATGCATGGAAACGATTCTGCAGAAAGATAAAATAATCCTGTTCCAAACAGAAGGCTTGTCTAATGTAAGATGGTCTTCTATGATCTATTTGAATTTCCCACGCAGCGTATGTCTTTGTTCACAGCTACGATGCGGCCCTCTGACAGTATTCCTTTCCAGTCCCAAGAAAGCCAAACGCATCTCGTTATACCTGTGCACTCACAGGAGCAGAACCTGTACCGGAGTATCCGCAAGTCCGAAGCTCCTCCGCACATCTACGGCGTGGCCGACTCGGCCTACCACTCCATGCTGCACCAAAAGTGAGTAAGGAAGATGTTTCTTCAGAGCTTCAGGCGGTTGAAGTAAGCTTGGCTTGAAGTGGGCGATAAGCGCGTAGGTCCTCACGTTCTACTCTATTTGCGCGTTTTGAAACCTCGCGGATGCCTGTTGTCCTGTTTGTCAGTCCTCGCGAAAGTTTTCGCAGTTCTGCGTGGCGACTGATGCGATCGCTTTCACTACCACCCCACGTGAATTTCCTTACGACGCTGTGTGATTTTGGTGCGTTTGACGCATACCAGCTGGACTATGCGTCACCAACCCACAACAGTACGCCATCGGGCGGTGTAAGTTGTTAGCGGCTCGTACTCAGTCGTACCACCAGCTAACCCACAACTGCCTCCAGGCAACACCACCAACTGGTGACCTGTGGCATGGTTTGTCACCATCATTTCATCACCCCCCATGCGCCACCAGGCAGCACCAGTGCGTGGTGATCTCGGGCGAGAGCGGCGCCGGCAAGACGGAGTCGGCCAACCACCTGCTGCACCAGCTGGTAAACCTGGGCCGGGCGCCGAATCGCGGGCTCGAGCAGCGCATCCTAGCCGCCAACCCCGTGATGGAGGCGTTCGGCAACGCCGGCACCGGCATCAACGGCAACTCGTCCCGCTTCGGCAAGTTCCTGGAGGTGGCATTCGGCGCCGGGGGCCGCGTGGCCGGCGCCCGGGTGTCCGTCTACCTGCTGGAGCAGTCCAGGGTGGTGCGGCAGGCCAGGTGAGTGCGGTCGGGTTCGCGGGACCGGCGAAAGAGAGAACCAGAGAGAACCGTTCGTAAATGAATGTTGAAGTGCCGTAGGAATACACTTTGTGCTTGCAGCAGAGTTGTCTATTATGTTTTCGAGACTGTTCTGCTGGGTCCTGTTTTCCTAGTTTTGGTTTGTTCTCTGTGCTTGAGTTTTGCATGTCAAGTAATCGGGTCGCACATGCGTGGTTGAGGGTGCCTGCTTGCCTGTTCTGGGAATTAAAAAAAGAAAGGTAGTAAAAGTGTGTTTTTTCGTACTAGCCAAGAAGCCTAAAGTTTCTTAATACGTCACGCAAATCTAACCAGAAAGACTCCCCGTTGGGAAGCGTGGCGAGAGCGGCCTACTGCGTTTCTGTTGAGGTTGACAAGTATGTCTAAATATCTTGGTATACTTATTTCCCGTGATGCATTCCGTGAAACAAGAGGGTAGTTTTAAGCCTTTTCAGTCATTTTGTACCCGAAACATATGTACCAGACGTCACGCGCGCCCTCGTCATGGTTCGTTGTCATTACGCCGCGGCTTAGAAACACCTGCAAAAAGTCTGAGACCAAAAACATTTATCGCAGATTACTTGTACGGACAAAAATGGCTGCAAACGTTTATGGAATTGATTTCTGTTCTGGCCAAAACTTCATGATAAGACACCCAGTGATTGCATCGTTATTAGTCTGCAGAACTTGTTATGAATGGGCCGGGCCAGATCGAACCCCGTTTTTCCATTTTCTTATACTTTTCGCCTGAACTTGGGATGGATTGTGTTGGGATCAGAGCCCATGCTAACCCGAGCTGGCTGCTGGACCATGACTCTGTCACGAAAATACTCCCAGATTGGAGAAAGTTCCCCCAGGCGCCAAACCAAATGCCGCTGGAGGATTTTGTCGGGTCGTGCACTTCCACAACACGGTCTTTTTTTTTTTTTTAAGACCTGTAATTTCATTTTGCTGATGGAAATTAGACTCCCTTGACCTATGCCCTCCTCATTAGGAATTATCTGCCCATGTTGTCGACAAAAATTGCCATCAGGTATACCATCACTATGTCATAAAAAACACTGTCACCTCTCTTGAAACATTACCTCAGAGTACTAAACATCTGCAGTCTGATGCGTGTAAGGCGAAGAAAAGTGATGCTAGAGGCGTTATGCGTCAGAATTTCGCCAGACCGTATTATGCTAGCCATGATGCTTCAATCGAGTCTCTTTTCTCAGGGGCGAGAGGAACTTCCACATCTTCTACTACCTGTACGACAGCCTGCAGGCAGAGGAAAGACTGAGAGAATTTCATCTGAGCTCTGAGAAGAGGGGATCACATCGCTACATCAGCAACAACGTCAGCAACAACAGGACGGCGGCCGTACGTACTGATACGGGGCTGCCGTTTATTATATGCCGCTGGCTGTCCTGTGGCGCGCCGACGGCGGACACTATATGCGATCAGCGAGGTGCGAGTTGGATTAGAGTTAGCGACGGCTCTAAGGGGGAGTTTGACTCTCAGCAACAGGAGCTTTTCTCCCCAAAATTTACTATCATCTGTTTCGATTTACGGACGTGAATTATTGACCAAAAACATATAAGTTTTCATCACATTCGGCAAATGTGGGGATTATTACGGCCAGTCAGAACGCAACAGTTACACATCGACGGCGGGATGTTAGCATGGTGACAACGTAAGAAGCAACGCACAACACAACAAGCAACTCATCACAGCACAGCAGGAAATGATATGTAACAACGGGACATTATGGTGTGATTACGACCCTGTGATTATGTAGTCTACCCTTTTCCATTTCTTCTAACATCGATTCAATATATTTGCTTTTCTTGCCGAGAAATACTCCTTTTCTTTCTTTATTCATGTTTGACTGTCTGTATACATTCATCCAGGCATACTTGAGACACGCACACGTACACATATATGTGTGTGTGTGGACGGATTCTTCTCATACGAGCACCGTAGATGACAAAGTTCCCAGCTGTGGTAATGAGCGTGGGCTGACATTTAGCTATGTGGGGAAAATCATTGTTTTGCATCGCTGGTGAAATAAGGTTGCGTATGATATGAGGATATATCATAACAAAGTAATTTATAGTATGCAAGGCATAATGGTGTCCGGACGAATCGTTCGAATGAATCGCTGAAGGCCACGACATGGCTATAAAAGATATACGTAGTATTGTCTGGACCTCCTGTGTACAAAAAGTACATCTTTCATGGTCTTCGGCGGTAATAACTTGGCTCGAAGTTACCAGTCTACCATGTCTTTAGATAAGTTACCTCGTCGCATGTCACATCTTTTCTCATGTGGCAAGTCCGAACGTTTCCCGTTGAGAGCTCGACTATGCTGGATTCATGGTGCTGATACGTTCTTCAGTACCTTCCCTACAGTTAGCACCGGTGTCCTTCGACCGAACACCTGCCTCTTGCTTTCCTGTCTGAGTCTTCTTAGCTTCCTGTTGTGTTCCGCGACGGCGCAGGTGGCAGTTTTCTCTTCTGAAATTTCCGCCCGCGTCCTCATGCCAAAGTCATCCACTGTTCGCACTCCATCACCTGGCCTCTCCCGCCCCCCCCGCCTTTATCCCACGCACCGCTGCCAGTGCAGCCGACGGCTGCGGTGTCGGTGCTACTCGCAAAGTGTGCTGCCAGTGTAGCTGGTGTTCCCCGCTGAGCCCGCAGGTAGTGGCGCTGACGGAAGTGCTGCCGGTGCTTCCCGCTGAGTGCGCTGGTAGCGCTGGTAGCGGAGCTGACGGAAGTGTTGCCGATGATCCCCGCTGGTAGCGCTGGTAGTGGAGCTGACGGAAGTGTTGCCGGTGCTCCCCCCCCGTGCCCGCTGGCAGTGTGGCCGACAGCAGTGGTGTCCGCCCCTCGCAGAGGAACGTGCAGGCGATGGCCACGATCCGCCACAGCCTGACCACGCTGGGCTTCCGGCCGGAGCACTTCAGCTGCATCTGCCGCATGCTGGCCGCCATCATCCACCTGGGCGACGTCGTCTTCTCCTCCGCCGACGACGACGATAACACGGAGAAGGTCGTCGTCAAGAACAAGAGCAAGCTGAAGGACGGTAAGGACTGGCCGTGCTTTCGGGATGATGCATGATGCTCACAACTCTAGTCTGTTGGTTGAAAACCGGATCGTGCACTCCAAATTCACGGAAAAGACATTATGCCATTGCCGATGTCTTTTACCTGCACATGTGCACAACAAAGATAATCATAGGGTTACACGCTACCATTTGCTGAAATGCAAGCTACTCAGGTGATTAAAATTCTGTAGTGGAGAAACTCTTGCAATGTGAGTTCTGAGCAATGATGCAGTTCTGCATCATTTTGGTCAATGGTGGGCCGCTTCCGATCTTTAGACAGAACATAAGACGAAGCTAATTTTCACCCATGTCCCACAAAGTTTTTTTTCAAATGAATTTGCGAGGCAGGCATGCGCATTTTCGTCATCATATCGATAGACGCATTCGTCATCAGGGCATTGCGTCTGTCCATGGCGAAGAGTGGTCGGAAATGCATCGCTGGCTCCTCTGCTGCAGTGGCCCACCTGCTCGGCGTTGACCAGGAGGACCTGGAGGACGTCCTGACGCTCAACTCTGTGGTCACACGCGGCGAGAGCATCGTCCGCAACAACAGCCACGAGGAGGCGCTCACCACGCGCGACGCCATGGCCAAAGCGCTCTACGGCAGGCTCTTCGACTGGATCGTCAACCAAATCAACAAGCTGCTGGCTCGATCTGGTGTCTCCAGGTTTGGCTGACTTGCAGTTATTGAACCGGCATGCGGAACGATTTAACTGTGAATTGTGCTATGTTGTGTTGCGTTTGAACTAGCCACAGTCATGCGTGCAATGAGTTCCAGAACAGATATTTCAATGTATCGCAAGGTGCCACGAATATTTTTTAACGTCATCCAGAAAGTTTGTTGGAAGCGCGGCCATGGACCTACTTTTGTTTCAGCGGAGTCCCCCTGGCAGTGGGTCTGCTGGACATATTCGGCTTTGAAAATCTTGCCAACAACTCGTTTGAGCAGCTGTGCATCAACATCGCAAACGAGCAGCTTCAGTATTATTTTAACCAACATGTGTTCTCATGGGAGCAACAGGTGAGGGTGCCGTTGGTTCTAATTCTATAAGTTTCATTGAAATATGTTTCATTCCGATACCTCGTTTCATTTGTATCACGGCTGAACTACGTCCATGGGTGGCAACACGCTGTTTTGGTTGTGGTGGGCGGGGATGGGGTCAGGCATTACCAATTCCCTCTACAATATAATAAAATCACCGGATGTCAGCCACTGACTTTCCATGCTTTAGATTACTGTTAGAATTCCATACGGAATGAAAGTATCCATTAGTGCGTTGTTTTGCACACTATTGTAATCATTTTGTAAGCTGTCGGCATCACTAAAAGTGGAATGTTTTCTTGTTTTCGTCAGAAGAGGGCCTGATGTGACGGCTAATGTGATGTAAAGATATGTCGGGTCTCCGGCTGCGTGCAGTGTACTGATACTTTGATGTGTACAGAAGTGACCCAACCGTAGTTGGATTAAACCTTCGAAACGACGGTAGCCGGTTTCGCAGTGTTCTTCGTTAGCTTGTGACCGGGGCCCTGACGGCGGTCCTGTCAGCTTGGCTTCGGCGCAGCGGGCCAGAGAAGCTACCGTTGAAACAATGCAGATGGTTCGAATGGACCCCAGAATCATTGTCTTTGAAGCGGGTTAACGGTATATGTAATTCCCAACTTTCTTTTGAAGGACGTCCCGATGTCGTTTGTGTATCAATGCAGGCTGGTGCGTTCGCAGCTGGCGCGGATAGTGTTAAATTCCCGCGGGAAAGACTGTCAAAAATAACGAGAAAGACGGCAACCAACGGACGAGATGAATGCACATGCTATTCGTCGGCGTTTGCCACAGACGCATTCAGTTGTGAGGATTTGCGCTGTGCAAAAAAGGCGGAAATAGTTGCCTGTACGATAACCGAGTCCCCTACGCCGGGCGCTGCAATGATGGTAAAATGTGAAGTGGGTGTCTTCGGTGTATTCACCCATTTCTCTGTTTTGGTAACAATGACTGTTTATAAACGTTTTGGCTTCTTGTGTCCACGGTTTATCCGCCCCTGGCAACGTTTTATGTCAATTCGATCTACAAATAACATTAGAAGACACGCTTATTTCGTGAGAAAACCAGAAAGTTTTCGGCGGCTGTTCATGGCGAATTATTGAGCATTTACGAAGAGAATGGCCCATTCAGTCAAAAAGCTGGTATCATGGTGCACGATCTGGGACTAGCATCGTCGCTTTAGTTACTTTGGTGACGGCAACATGGCACGCAAAACGATAATATTTCATCAGTTCAAGGACAACACTACTAATTAATCACTTCTTTCGGGGAAATGTCACTTAGAATCAAAATAGCTATAGAAAAGGATCAATCAGTAACGTCCTGAAGCAGTGTGACTTTTCATTGGGATGCCCTGGAAACAACCGAGTCGCTGGATTTGCGTTTACGGCGTGTTGATTACCGATGTGGTGTTTGAGTGAGACAGGCGAAGGGCCTGTTGCACATTTCACCTTTTCTGCAATACAGGCGAACGGCGTAGCTAGAGATTCCCGAAAATTATTGGGGAATAATATATTATAATGATATGTAGGATTAAATATCCAAAATATTATAAGATTTCGAACTGTTTCTTTCCATAATTGCCTTGGGCCTAATGTTAAATTCTCTGAATATTAGGAAAGAGGGTCTAAAGACTCCCATCCACCTTATGTTCTCAAGCCATGGCTAGCAGACTTTTTGCCTATGGCTAGGTATGGTTGTTAATTTTAGTATTAGTTGGCATTCGGATGAAAACCAAGCAGTTTTTATGGATCTCAAACGTTTTATGGGTCTACGGAAAAAATCGGGCTATCCCGTAATAGTGCTTGACAGGCGATGATCCAAGGGGGCGATGGGGGCGACCGCCTCCCCCCGGCCTGAGAGAGTCTCTTCGGCCCCCCTCAGATTCCGAAAGGGCCCCGAAGGGTATGAGCTTCACAGGGTCTGTGTTGAAACCTGACGGGTTCTTGATGCAGTCTGGCGAGCCTCTGGGAGGGTTAGATGACCCCTGAGACGGACAGAAAGGCCCCTGAATCTCTCAACTGGCCCCTGAGACCACGATAGGCACCCAACACGGTAGAGTGCCTATGAAACCGCCTGAAGGGTCATAATGCCCCTGAGATGGTCAAGATGAGGACTGAGTCCCTCGGACGGCATAGGGGCCCCTGTGATGTCATAGGGGCCCCGAATGGGTTTCACGGACCCGTGCGAAAAGGGGAAAGTTCCTGATACAGTCAGAGGGCTTCCGGAGGGGTTAATCAAACCCTGAGACGGCAAGATGACCCCTAAGATTGATAAAAAGGGTCTCTGGAACTCTAACTCTCCAATGGCCCATGAGACCGCAAGAGGGGCCCCAACGCGGCAAAGTGTCCCATGAGACTGCGAGAGGGCCCCTGAAACGGCAGAAATGTTCC
The DNA here is from genome assembly GCA_030062745.1 of Capitulum mitella. Lineage (NCBI taxonomy): Eukaryota > Metazoa > Arthropoda > Thecostraca > Pollicipedomorpha > Pollicipedidae > Capitulum > Capitulum mitella. The sequence goes on from CP099848.1 coordinate 6,472,187, forward strand.
CCATAGACGACAAGAGGGACACCTGAACAACTTGGAGTCCACTGAGACCCCGAGAAAGGGGCCTTCGAGACTGCTAATTAGCAGTCTCTAGCAATAGGGGTCCCTGAGATGACCAGAGGGTCTCTTGGAATTAGTCAGCCGTGAGATATCCAGACGGCTCCGGAGACGGCCACGGGCGTCTCTGCCACGGTAGTCAGAGACTAAAAGACGGCACTTGTTACTGCCTGAGGGGCTCCTTAGACGGCAAAAATGTCCCTGGAGCTACAGGATAGGGCCCAAGATGGCTTAAGCGACCCTGAAACTGTCAAATAGGTCCCTGAAACTGTTCAAGGCGCCCCTGAAACCGTCAAAGGAGCGTCTGAGGTTTCCCGAGGGGCACGTAAAACTGTTAAATGAACCTGAGATTACCAGAGGGCCCTGGCAAGGTAGATGGCCCGAAACCACTAAAAGCACCCCTGTAAATGCAAAAGGGAACGTAACCTGAGCTGGCGAAAAAGTCTCCGGAAACTACGGGGGACAGAGGGGCTCCTGGACCCGATACGGACACATCTACAATAGATGGAGGGATGCAGCCACCAAAAAAATTCGACGTTTTTGTCATGTTTCGGTAACTTTTTACGAAAAAGGCATAAAATTTCCGCAAAGAAGGTGACGCTCTTGAATCTTTCGGTTGCTTTACATGGCAAAAAGGGGGAAATTACATAAAAAAATTCCCCAGGGACCCGCGCTAATCCACGTTTTCCATATCCGAGGAACAAAAAATGGGGGGGAGCGTTGACCGTGAGGGGCCCCACGCTGAGCATTCCCCCCCCCCCGACAAAATCCTGGATCCGCCCATGGTGCAAGATCTTTGTTATCTGCGCTGTATTTTGCGCGCTGGCGATGTGGAAAGCCGAGAACACGACCAGAAACCTGTCTCCGAGCTTTCTTTAAACAGCTGCGGCCGGCGACTCTAGTGCCGAGAACACGACCAGAAACTTGTCTCCGAGCTTTCTTCAAACAGCTGCGGCCGGCGACTCTAGTCCATGCAAATGGTGCACCGCGTCGTCGGATTTTCACGATTGGCCGCCAGAAATTCAAGGTTTCTTGTTCTGCCACGCTGACTGCGCTTCCAGGAGGCGACGTTCTTAGCGGTGCAAGGCGAGCGTGTCTCAGTCGCGAGGTCCCCTTCCCAGGAGTACCAGGCGGAGGGCGTCTCGGTGGACCCGGTCGACTTCGTGGACAACCGGCCCGTCCTGGACATGTTCCTGGCCAAGCCGCTGGGCCTGCTGGCTCTGCTGGACGAGGAGAGCCGGTTCCCGCAGGCCAGCGAGAGGACCCTCGTCGGTAGGGCGAGCTGAGCGGGAACACCTGCCCCCTGCACAGCGGCCGACTCAGCCCGCTGTGCCTCCTGCTTTCTATGGAGACATGACGTGGCCCATTGTGGACGCGAGAAATGTGGTAGCGTTTATACTGAAAAAGAAGCCTAAACGCAGCATTTCGCATCTCGCTTTGTTTTTAACTTGTGTCCTTGGCGCAGAATTGCATCCTCACATGACGTGACATTTGATGCCTATGTAAAAAAACAGGTATAAATGATTTTGTGCAACGACTACCAAAGGCAAGGTATCAGAGAAAGTACTGTCTTAACCGACAAGTAGAGTGGATGACTGGTAATCATGGCTGAGACCGAATATTTTCAGAAAAATTCCACAACAACATCAAGTCTCCTCACTACATACGCCCGAAAGGAGACACGATCAGCTTCGAAATAAGGCATTTTGCGGGCAAGGTGCAGTACAGCTGCAGCGACATGCTCTCCAAGAACCGCAATTTTCTGCCGCCAGAGGTCATTCAGGTGTTTCGCATGAGCAGTCTGGAGGTGAGTGCTGAAGCTGCGGCACAGATTTGCGGAAATGGCGGACATTCTGTCATCTGCCAGTAGTTCAATCCGACGCAAATCCTCTGAAACGGATATTTATCATCATTCCTTTTTATCACGTTTGCACGTTGGCTACTGTCTGCTTACCTCCATTCGACTCCATTACGAGACGCCCCTCTCCGGTTTAGGCTTGTATAACAAAATTTAAGATATCCCGCACCAACTAGCATGATGAAATTTGACGCAAAGTATCCTGAGTAGCAAACATAACTGATAAACAGCACAGGAACAGCAGAAACCGATCCGGAGCTAGCGCTGGTGACCTGTCCCCGGACAGGTGGTGAGGACGCTGTTCCAGTCGCCTCTCACCAAGACGGGCAACCTGTACACGGAGAGCGTGGCGCCGCCGGCGGTCGCCGCCCAGTCCGCCGGCTCCGGCTGGAACGGCACCCGGGGAGCTGAGCTCTGTCGAGACTTTCTCGGGAAGGTGAGCGCGGCGGCCGGAGCCGCGCCACGTTCGTACACCTGGCGTGACACAGCTTGTTTTACTTTCTGCCGTTGTGTATCAGCAGTGAATGGTGTACCTTTGGATGATTTGGGAACGAGTACATGGCGCGCTCATAATGAAAGACATGGGGCAATAAAGTCTTCATATTGATATATCCCTGATAAGTTACGTCATGTGAGGCATTAAAGGATGACAGCGTGCATTGATCATGGGCGCCGCTCTGACAGCAAAGCATGAAAGATCTATATTTAGGTCTTTAATCAACGTTTAATTACAAAAGAATATTAAGAGTAAAGCCAATGTAAATCGGCTTCTGCAAAAACGAATTCTTCTGTTTCTTTCTCTCCATTTCAGTTTAATCAGTGAGAGTAACTGCAAAATACTGACAGAGGTAACCACTTAAATCTTTGTTAGTGGGAAGTTCACTCATGGTATAGAACAAAAAAGTTACGCAAAGAAAGAAATCGCATTCCAAGATCAAAAACAGCACGCATGTGTGATGCAAGGCACAAGTCTGCTAGGTATGTGGAATCATTGCTTTACTGCACAACTGAAATCTTATTGCGGACTTCTTGGATAACATGACTCTGGGAGAAAAAGTCGTCTCAGAAGAAAGCCGAGACCAGATTCAGAATTGCATAACAATGTCGCTTAAAGAATCCCTTTGCCCATTATGTCACGCAACAAGTTTGTCGATGCGTTAAAAACTGGGTGCGAACTTTCAGGTCTAAAAGTCACCATTTTAGGTCCTGTGGAAATTATAATGCAGCGAGATAAAAGTCATCCTTGAAGAAAAATAGATCGAAACTCGAGATTGATACGACACTGTAGCTTAAATCCTATGAGGTCAAAAGTTTGTTGGTACCATCCAACCTCGATGTGGATTTCATATCCACAAGTAGTGTTTTTTTATTGTGGAAAATGACTTCATGAGAAAAGTTTCCTCTGAAGAGAAATATAACGAAACACAAAACTGACAAAGGAGGGTAGCTCAAAACATCTGTCTGTATATAATGATAAAGTACAGGTTTGATGATACCGTGCAAATTCAGTGCCTGCTTTGATATCTCATAGTCCCATTCTGAGCCCGACTTTTCAGAATGTCTTGAAGTAACCAGATCAAGTCCTCATGCTCACCTCTCACAGCCGCATTTCTTCGAATCACATTTGCGGCGTCAGGAATGCATCCTGGACGGCCGCTGTACAAAGAGCGTAGTCGTTTTCTGCTCACGAAATCGTCGCAGACACGTCATAAACGAAATGCTCCTGAGAGATAGTTGTAAGATGCTTGCTATCAGCTCATTAGAAGTGACCCCTGCTTTATGGGACTCGTTCACTGACGCTGTCATATTGCCCGCTTCTGGTCTTTTTTTTCCAAACTGGGATGAGGCAACAAAGCAGTTCGTAGGGAGCTAAAAACACGTAAAAACGAATTCCACAACGGTGAACTTACGAATGCTGTCTCACATGTAATTCGAAATGCCCCTTCAAATCTTAACGTTTTGCTAACCTTGGGACTTTAAGGATAGCAACATTTATCTTTATGGCCAGTTGCAGTACTTTGTTGCGTAGGTGATTTTCTTTTTCGCTGCGGAGAGACATTTAAGGGTAATATCGGATTCATTTGTAATTGCTGTGCTGTAAAAATCTCTGTTGTTTTCAAGCTTTAAGAATATTAACGCATTTCTGGTAAGTCGTCTTCAGAAATCTGACGCGGCGTTACACCGTTTCACGTTTGTCGCGAAGTTCAGTCCTTTCCATTACACGAGCCATTCTTTTCAGTTCCACTCGGGAAGCCCGTCGTTCGGGTTGGCCTCCCAGACCAAGGCGCAGCAGACGGTGGCCACCTACTTCCGCTACAGCCTGATGGACCTGCTGCAGAACATGGTGAACGGAGCGCCGCACTTTGTACGCTGCATCAAGCCCAACGACAGCAAACGGCCCAACAGCTTCAACGTCGAAAAGGTGCATTCCTCGCGGCCGTTCTATAACCTGCGCGTCATGGTTTATGAAAGCATGAGAGCGCTACCTTGGGTAAGCTAATCTCGATGTTCGAAGAATGCGGTTCTTACCGAAAATTGCCAATTCGAGCGACGAATGTGTTGGTCGGACAGAGATCTGCTTTGTTTAAATAGTTCGCCCAAGGTAGTGAACAGTAAAAAAAAACAGATACTCTTTTAACTCTTCAGAGCGCAACAGTTGCAGCTGCATATGGCATTTAGACATCCATCGTATTCTGCCACGATCACTCCGGAAAAGCACTTCGCGGACGGACGTCAGTTGAATAATCAGTTATCACTGCCAACTGACGTCGGAGCGTTCGAGCGCCCTCTCACCCCGCGTACGGCTAACCGTGTGCCGGTGTCGGTCCGGCAGGCCCGCAGACAGCTGAGGCATGCCGGCGTCATGGAGACCGTGCGCATCAGGCAGCACGGCTTCTCGCACCGGATCCCTTTCGACGAATTCCTGCGCAGGTCGGTGACGGCACCAATGCGGCGCGGCAGCCGTGGCGACGAGACAAACGCGGCGCGGCGTCCACATCGTTCCAGTTGGCGCTGGAACGAATGCTTGCGTAGTCGATGCTTGCGATCTTGCAAACCGTTCTGTACGATCCAAGACGACTGATTGAGGTGCTGGCCTGTTCTGCCTGTTCTGAGGTGTGGGATTATGACGAGTTATCGTTTGATCAGCCTTGGTCTTGGATTTGGTGGATTTGGACCAATGCTTCCCGTGCGTTAGTATGGTACCACTGTGAGTACCTCAGTACACGGGAACTTCTCCTTATTTTGATTTGTGATTTGTGTGAAATGGGATTTTCTTTGACCATGCCATTGTTGGAGGATTCCTGACAAAATTTAGCCAGTAATGCTGACGTTTTCCTCCTTTCCTGTTATTCGAACTGCCCATGGTAGCCGAACAGATTATGATCAAACGCAGCCATTTCATGGCGTTATTACTGGAGGTTCAAAGTCCTTGCATTATCTAATGATTCGTCATTCACTATTTTAGAGATGCTCGTTTATGTTTCGTCTCCCATAAACCTCTGAACATTACGCAAGAGGGAATATATAGTCTCCGTGATGCATTCGGCAGAAATCCCTTCCTCAACGTCCTATGGCTAGCTCAACTATTCTACCGTTTTACTTTTTTCCGTTCTCGCACCCTTCCGGCTTGCAGCGGAAGTCCGTCCGTCTGGACGACCGTGCTTGCGAGTTGAATCCTATCAGTCGAAGAGAATGTTTGTTCTCGACTGGCTGTTTATTGTCTTGGCTGTTCTGGAGCGACATCAGTCTGAATGACATCGGCGCCACATAGCTGTCCGCTGAACTGATAACGTCGTTTGCCAGCCTGACTCCGGACTCTGCCTCAGTACAACGGAGCGTCTCAGTATAACGGGCCGTTGACCCTGTCACCTCTCTCAATTTGACAGCGTGTTCTGTCCAACCGACCGTCAGCATAGCCTGGCAGTCTGACGTCAAACCCACTGCTGTCAGCCCAAGCAGAGGGCCCGCTGACTGTGTGCCCTACCGAGGTGACCTCAGGTCATCAGAGTGATCCTGCGCTGAACGGCGGCAGGTACGCGTTCCTGGCGCTGAGCCTGACTGGACCGCTGCCAGCCACGGCCGACCACTGCCGGCGTCTGCTGCTCCGACTCAGGCTGGACGGCTGGGCCGTGGGCCGCACCAAGGTCTTCCTCAAGTACTACCACGTCGAGCTGCTCACCAAGCTGCACGACAAGCAGGTGCGGTGGCAAGGCGACTGCCGGGCCGTTCAAGCGGGCCTCATGCGGCGATCTTCAGCGCTGAAAGTACGGTTCTTTGCGCTCCGTTTTCCGTAGTTCCAACTTATAGGTGCTCCAGAATAACGGCAGAAGCGGTGTTTTCCGCAGAGTAGCCGTTGACTGTTTTCGGTCTGTGTCCGTCCGCGCTGCGCTGGTCACGTCTCAGGCCGGCCTGCCCGTCACCTGGCTGCGTGGTCCCCAGCTGGCGCAGCTGGTCAGGGTGCAGGCGTGCGTGCGTCGGTGGCTGGTCTGCCGCCGGCTGCAGCAGAGTCGACGACAGGCGCAGAGCGCCGTCACGCTCCAGCGCTGCGTCCGACGCTGGCTCAGCAGGCGGCGGCAGAAGCAGAACAGAGGTGGGGGCAAACACGGACAGCGCCGGAATATGTTCGAGCATGACCAAATGCAGGATAATCGTGGGCCATTCATGCTGTCATTGATTACAACACGCGACTGATAGAGCATCGTTTCCTGTGTGTCGTTTGGGAAATAAGCAACCAAGTTTTGGTTGTTTCGGCTGGTCATAGATAGCGCTGCAGGAGGTTCAGCTCGTTCACCCACCAAGAAGTCGTCGGGGTGGGAAGAGGGAGGTGCCCATGCCTGACCAAACGTTGCAGCAGGAAGGATGGGGTTTTGGTAGAGCGTTGCGGTACGCTGCCCCATCAGAGACGAAAGAGGCCGATAGCCAAAAAAGACTAGGAAATATCTTGCAAATCTTGCAACTTCACGTTCTGTTTATCGACGTTAGTGAACTGAAGCACGGAATACGCCTTCCACAATGTCAGGACAGACAGTTTAGTAGGGACTGTTGCCTGGACGTTACGTAATTTTGGGGCAGAAGTTTGGCTGACCGTTATAAAACGTTACAAGGAAAGTGGTTAAAAAAGACAAAAATGTGTCATGCAGTTTATTATCTTTTTTATTTTATTGTTTGAGGCGCAATTTTTTCGGCCTTGCGTACAGTTTGAAAGCTTACGGAATACAAATTTACCGGTTAATTAAAAATATTTTCGAACGCACTCTTGCAAGCATGTTACGGTGTCTTCAGTAACGTTGAAAATGAAAGCATGCCGGAAAAAAACTAGCGCGCTGTAACCATTGCGTTCCCATCCCTTCGTTTCTATTATCATGGACAGAGCCATTTTAGTGATGAAGTCTTCTCTGCGGGATTTTGAATAGTTAAGTATGATTAGTGATTGGATTGGAGGTAAAGTCTGAACGGGTTATTTCGACATAATGCATGAACAACGGGCGTGACAAATGATTTGGGCAGAAAAGTGCATGAGATGATAGCTACGGCAGGATAAATCAAGCTAATTATGTTAGGCAAACAATGAGGGAACGATTCGCGTTTCAAAACGGCGTAGAGTTCCATTGCATTCCAAAACTGATGAGTGGCTGGAAGTTTTTAACCCTTTTCTTGCGGGGGCTGGTAACGTTTAACGTTTAACGTAATGTTACATGGCGTTGCAAGATCTGATACCTCCACGCCGGTTATACGGACCTTGAGACGGACGCCACCAGCTCACTCACGGCACTAAAAACTGCATAAAGCCGCCGAAGATCAAGCTGAAAAATGATTGCATTGTTGCAAGAACCTCTGATTAAGTTGTGTATAGAATTCGTTGTGAAAAAGTATGCTCAGGCATCTTTCGATATCCGAAAAAATAGGTTTTTACTTCCTTTTCTCGGATGCATTTTCTCTGGAGACGGTAAGAATTCGCAAAACATGGTTGTTTTCATGTCGCTATTTGGACTCCTTAGACGACCTCGTTCCCAAATTTATGTCCGCATGTGCACAAGTGATGTGTTAAAATGATACTAAAAGTTTCAGAATGTTACATTCATTCGTTTGGGATGTGCTTAAGAAACGCCTCAGGTTAAACACCCCTCCCGTATATGGCGGTCTAAACGAAGTATTAACACGACCCGCTAAAAACACTTCGAGACTTCGACGACCTCCATGATCTTTAAAAGATTAGCAAGTGCAGAGCGCGCTTTTCAACGCAGCATTTCAGGATTTGTCTGACTGATGTCTTATGCTGCGTACAACAGTGCTTGGGTACTACAAAGCTGATAAATATGCAGAATTGTCTGACAGAGAAGATATGCCTTATGAAAACAAAACTTACCAAAGACTGTGAGAACGTCCTTTGGCTCACATTAGACAAATAGTTTCTATAGTGTTCCTGAAAGTTTGCTGAATAACGTTGCCTTGCTGCAAAATCCATAAGCTCACCAGGAACATGGCATTGAAGGGAAAGGACAGAATCAGATAGACTTATTGGCGAGCGTACTAGCAGACGACGCCTGGCGGGTTCGCTTATTCCCTAAATGGCAAACCTTGTTTGATCTGTTATATACAAAAACGCAGAGAGGCAAAAAACAGTTATTGCCTGTGATAAGACGAGGCACTTGCCAGTGAAAGGGATCCGTTCCGTTGTGGGCATGGGTGTGGCTGTTAGTTCTCCTTAGCTCATTCTGCAAAGCGAAACTTCGTCATGACTTCGTGTTTTGACTTATGTATGAAGCATGGGGCCCGGAGCGTTTCTGCCTTGTCCTTGGTGTCACCGCCGATAAAGGGCTGTCGGCGCCACTCTGCTAACCGCGGCGGTAACTGCTGCGTGACCTCAGACCGTGCGTCGGCGCCGTCTCGTCCTGAGGGCCCCAGCGGCGCGCTCAGGGGCAGGCTGGCAGGTTATCACGAGCCTGTCAGAGGAGGCGCCGGACCTCTGCAGTCAGACGCCCCCAGCACCATCCGGCGAGGTACGCAGCGCTACCGTCGTCAGAACTGCCAGACTGTAGCGGTGTCCTGCAGCGGCGACACTTGGTTGGCGATTAACAATGTCGCGGCAATGATATGCGAATATAAAGCATCTTTGAGCCGCTTTTCCCAGCTCAAAAATGCAATGCAATGCAGGCCGCGGGATGTTTTTGAGGCAAATGTGGTAGATAACGTAAAAGAGTTTCCACTCAATATAAACGATGTACAAGTTACAGACTAAATAAGTTTCATTGTACTGGATATCTTGTGATCATGAACAACCCAAGAGAGTGTCTTTTCCGTTTGTGCATTTGCCTTGATATCGCCCTGTGAAGGGATGTAAATACGTGCTCAGATTCAAAGGTAAATATGTAGCACATGCCTCAGATTCAAAATGCATCGTTATGCTCTGTGTGCCTTAATGATTTCTCGGTAAAAGGCAGTCTGCTACTTTACTCTTCGGTACGCAAAACCCTTGCTAAACATCGTGCAGCACTTGACCCGACACCGGCCAGTGGGAAGTGTCAAATAGGGCATCCCCTCGGTTTCTCGTCTGAACCCTTAGAGCCAGCCCAAATAAACTTTCAGTACCTGCTTATCAATGAGTTTTACATATTTTGACGTCAAAACTTTTTCCATGCTAGATCAGATTATGGAGATACAAAGCCATAAATAAACCTCTGCATGCATATTTCCGCCTCTTCGGGCGGTGGCGCGAACATGGTTCGCTTTTTTGATAATATTTGCGGATATAATGCATGGACTATTTGGATTTACGTAGGACTCATTTGCATTACGGGTGATAAAAGTGGTTGCCGCTGACCTTCTCTATCGTTCAAGTCATATAAGCAAAAAGAAACAAAAAGTGCAGCAAGAAAGCAAAAACAAAACTACATGGGCATCTTAGCAAGGCTCACCAAATCCAGTGCGAGGTCACGTCGGGTCATGTCATAGGTTGATGTAAAAACGAAATGAAATGCAACATTTCATTTCGTCTGTGGAAGATCGTTCATTAGCAGCCAAGAGCAATTCTTGTTCCTAGACAGACAATGAAAAATGACTATATGTCCCTGACCTGGCTTGACCTTGACCCTATAAGGAGAAGTTAGAGCAGATTTATTTATCACGAGATATCATTTCAGTTCTGTACTTTTTACATGCTCCTGATGCAGAAGATCGCGACTTTACATTCGATACCCAGTTGAAGGATGTGAGACCAGCATTGCCGATATGATGTACGAACCGGTGGCAGATTTCCCGACGTCGTGTTATGCGTTGTAAGTCACATGTGACGTTATCAGTCACGTGACGAGGGCTAACGTAGTATTTCTGAATCGCAAGACTCGGGCTATCAACTGGTGTTAGACCGGTTCAGATCCGACGATTGTATCCTGAGATAGCTGGGGGTGCCCATTTTTTTTTGCCCATTGCCCATGACACCCCGAGGCGGTCGTGGTTATAAAAACACACCAGACGGTGCCGGGTTAAGCTTCAGTCTGTAAACGTTGCATGGCTAACGCGTCGCTATCCAGGTCGCGTGTTGTTTTGCTGCAAGCACTTCCCGATTTGCTGGGTGATCACCGCTCGCGAACGGTTGTTGCAGCGTTCCGCGACAGTCGGCTTCTGACGAGCTGCGGCCCGGAGCTGGAAGCTCAAATCCGAACCGTCCTAGGAGAGAGTCTGTCGCCCTCAGAAGCACAAATGAGGTGAGCTGTCAGTTAAACTCTGGCTGCGTTCAAGGCAATGTCTCAGGGGCTGACGACGCAAAGATACGTTAGATGCAGGGGGTTTCTTGAGGATTTTGGTATGTACACTGTACATTGTCTTTTTTAATTTATATTTTGATTAACATGCTTCATGGCTTTCCATCTTTCCTTCGACTGTTTTAAGAGACCAAAAATGACGACCGCTGGGGCTGCTGGGGCTATTCAAACACGTCTTACAGCCTGACCATCGGACTCCGCGGCTGCCTCAGACTCGCCCTGCTGGGACTGGCACCGAACGAGGCCGCCCTGGTGGTGCAGAAATGCTGGAAGAGGTCGCGACGAAGGCCTGTGGCGAAGCCTGAGTGCGGAGCGGCCGACCTGAGCCCCGAAGCGAAACACCGCGGTCACAGCCGACCAATCAGGAGCTTCGCCGATTCGGTCAGTTGGCCAAAACCAATGTGGGATGCGCCAGACATCTGGAGCTTCTGTTTCGCCACTGTCTTGTTCCAGATTGTGTTAGAAGTACAGCGGCCTTGGAAATTTTGCCTCAACCGAGGTTTCATTTCTGATCATTGTGCACATGCACACACACACAGGATGACGACGTAAATACTTCCAAATCCCATGGGAAGCACTTGTCTCAAACGTGTAAACGATTGCTCGCCCGTGTAAACACGCCTTGTGTGCACCTCTCTACACTACCTCAGGTTTCCGGCTTTATGTCTTCTGGGCACGTGCACGTGCACGAGACGGGAAGCAGGCGGAGTCCTGACCGCACAGCAGTACCTCACAGAGAATGGCCACACGGCCCCCAGAGCCCAGCCGGGGTTCTTGACGCCTTGAAAGTCAGTGACATGGCTGCCGTGTGCGTAAATTGTGCGAACGTGATGTTCAACGTTAAATTTCATGCTCTGGGCAATGTTGTCCTTAGGTTTCAGTTTTTTTCTTTTTGGTAAGCTAGGACAGAACGTACGTAAGTAAAAAATGTTTCGGCGAACGGGACCATCATTTCGAGCACACCATGAATCAGATCGAATCATATTCGTGTCTCATCCTGTCTTGTCGCTTCATATCACACTGCCCAGCACTTGTTGAGTTGGAGTGCCGAGGGCACGAGGTACAGTATTCCGAAGAGGTCGTCCGAACAGCAGGCTACGTCCATTCCCGGCTGGGACCTTCGTAGACTAAACGGGACACTTCGCTCCAGACGGCGGGGCCGACAACAGAAGAAGAAAAGCTCCGGTGCGTGGTGCCCGGTGCAGGGCGGGTGGAAAAGAGGGCAGCTTCCGTCTCACCGCGCCTCTCACCTCACAAGGTGTTCACGGCCGAGCCGAACACGGCTGCTGGGTGAGTTATTCTCTCACCGCGTCTCTCAACACATCAGATACTCACAGCCAGACGAACACGGCTGCTGGGTGAGTTATTCCCTCACTGTGCCCCTCAGCACAACAGGTACTCACAGTCGGACAAAGGCGGCTGCTGGGTGAGCTGTTCTCTCACCGCGTCTCTCGCCTCGCGTGGCGCTCACAGCCCAGTCGGACACGGCTGCAGGGTAAGCCTTTCGTTTCCTGGTTTGCAGCCTGAGAAGATGAAAGGCTTGGTGCCGATCCGGACACGGCCATGTTTGGCTGTTCCAAAATCGCTCACTTCTTATGATGCCAAGTGTTGAATGCGTGATGCAAGATATCGGACTTGGTGGCAAGCCAGCCCCTTGTGACACATTTTAAACGTTGTAATATGCCAATAGTCTAACGAGACAGGAAGTATTGGCTGTACAATCGTCTCTCGCAGAACAATGCACGTGATTGCGAATAGCGGGTGGAAATGAATAATCTGTTTCGACCAAGTTGTGAACAGCTCCCGCCACACCTGTGCTGGCTCATCGTCCCATTTCACACCCATAACGAGGAAGGTTGGCGACACCTGGTATTAGTGGTTTGGGGCGAAAAGGAGAAACAACTGTCCATTGGCTCCAGCAGCTCGGATATGCGGCTCAAATTTATTGCTACTGGCGCTGGGTTGTACTGTATTGACGCAGGGTAATCTTGTGGCCTGAGAAAAGTGGAAACATGCTTTTGTTGTGCAGTATTTTAAGAACGACGAACGATTTGTCTCGTTTTAAAAGTATGCTTATTTAACCACATGTAGCGTAACTGAAGGAACCTGATGTAATGGACGTCGGTGTACTTCAGAGTGATTTTGTTTCAGGGACGGCGTGGGACGTCCCGGTTCTGGACTGTCCACTGCCGCCGGGGCGCGTGTTGACATGGAGCCAGGGCAGCTCAGAGACGAGCCGGACGGCAAGGAATCGCCAGCCCACGGTTCACGGGTGAGGGCACTGTCGGCCAGCCTCGGAACAGTGCTGGGAAATATTTGCTCAGGATCTGTGCTCATTGTATCCGAAGACCTGACTCGAGACAGCGTAAAGATTTCCATTTTGAAAGCCCAGGTGGCTGGGCCGTGTCGTGAGTAGCGACGGCAAAGTAATTATCCAAAGGGTTTTCTGTCTGTTTTATTTCGTGTGGTTTTTAACTGATGTTAAATCGGTTCGCTACATTTCATGTGATGCCTTAGTTGTGCCTTAGATGGTCAAAACAGAGCATCGTGCCATAGAACTTCACCACTGTCTCTGTTCGCGGTCGCTACGCTCTCGAGTTTCGTGATAACAGTGCATGGTACTTTGCAGGAAGGGGGTCAACTAAGCTCGGAAACCAACCAGGACGCTCATCCAATCCCCCGGAAAATTATCCGCCCGCCAGTGCTACCCAGTGCATGGAATGCAGAACGGGAAAGAGTAAATGGGTAAGCATGCTTCCGTTTTGCTTCGAAATCGCACATCAGTAACCGACTGCTTACGTGGACCGTTCATCAGTACAAGTGCTAGGATGTCAAGGAGGTAATAAGTGCTCAACTTTTGTTGTATGCCTCCGTTTACCAGAGCCAAGGTGGACAGAGGAGTCTTTTTTCCCGCTGCACCATCATTTCCATGCGAAAATGACCATGTCCACTCATCGAAGTCCTCATCAAATTTGTACGGTGTCAGCAAACTTGTAACGTGTTAAAATGGACAAAGGTTGTTTTTATTACCGCCCGGCGGGAGGTGGCGGAAATCCTCCACCGTACAGCTTTCCGAGCGTGGGAAAAAAACGACGGCGCGCAGCGCCGCGAAACTTTCGGTGGCTTTTCCCTCATATATTTTGCACTCTGTATGCAGATTTAAGTTCCAAACAGGTCCGGTCACTGACCGAGGTCAGATCAAGTAGGCCAGCCTTCAAAATACTGTAATCCTCATTCCTTTTTTAGGGTTTGACGGATTTGTATAAAACTTCCAGGAGTAACAGAATGCAATAAACGCAACAACTTGTATCTCGGATTTTTAGAAAATTCTAAATTAATTGGCCTGAGGTCAGGCGACTTGTGGGCACTTTTTGAGATTTGGCCAAAATTTCGGCGAATTTTAACGGGGTTTTCATGCTCAGATATTGTCAGAAACACGGTCAGTGACATATGCTACCATCATATTACCAAAATACGCGTGACCTTGGCTCAGGTCACAACCCTCGTTATGGGTACTGCTTTCCCGCAACACAAAATTTCCATGAAACCAAAAGTGTCCGCCGAAAAATAATGACTTGTTTTTGGGACAGAAATAGGCGATTGAATTAAGTTTGGCAAAACATGAGATCTATCTGACACCCTAGGTCAAAATAAAGCCACCGGAGGTTATCAGAGGCCTCTGATAACCTCACTTGACCCATATTGACCTTCAGGGCAGTGGCAAAAGCTTATCAAGTATTTTACTATGCTACAGGCGTCACCTGCAATCCAACCTGTTACCAAACCACCGAGTAAGTCGATGGTTCGCTAGCGAGTATCATAATAGCACCACAAGCATGCATGCAGTTAGTTCGTGGCTTGACCTGAACTGATTGATTAATTAGGTCATTTGTGGTATGAATGTGTTCGACAAGATAGTAATCATCTCAAATCTCAGTATTCTACCAAAATGGAAATCACGACGTCAGTTCCCTTTTCGATCTCTCCTCAACACCCGCTCAATCTGGCCTATCATATATAGCTACCACCCGCGATTCGTTATCAGCTCATGCCTACATCCGAAAACATTTCAAGACGCGAATGCCGTAGATACGCCGATAACAACGTTCTTAACAACATGAAATCACAGGAAGGCATCTGGAACCTGCTGCTCAACTTCAGATCACGATTTTCCGTCGTGATGTCCGGCTATGCCCGGGCGGTGTTTTGCTGCGTCCGGAACTGACGGTCACTGACTGCCCCGTTCAGACTGCTGTCACAACTTAAGAAGAGGTTGAGGTTGGGTTTTCCGGAAAATTTTGCACAATAAATCATAATAACTTCCAAAGTGCTTACTTGTTTACTTTTAAAACTGACGCATACATATGGCACATCATGAAGTTTTCTTCATGTAATTGCTATCAAAATGGTTAAACTCGTCGAGACGCCACAGTGATTTAAAGAAAATGATCGATGTGGGCTCCGCGCTGGCTGCGGCATGTCTTGGTGCTTTACAAAGTCTGACGTCACAGCCGCCCAGGTTTCCTGTGATATGGTGCGGCTCCCCGCTGAGCCGCCCTCTTCAGCACGTCGACTGTCAGCGGCTTCTTCGCGAACACTCGATCCCGGAGGTCGCCCCACGAGAAGGGTATTCCCTCCAGAAGAGGTCCGCTGGGCTCAAATCGGACGAGTGCGGGACCATTCCATTGCCGTGTTCCACGAGATAACGTGTTGCCTGAAATGATCTTCTAGCCACTCTGTGGAGTCCGCAGCGGTGTGTGGTGGTGCTCCGTCCTGCTGAAACTACTGTTTGAGGTGTCAGTTTTTTCCTCTCCGCGGTGTGTTCCACGTCGTTTCAGGGATTTCCACGTACCGCTTCATATCAATGGTTACCGCTTTCCCGTCATCCTCGAAAAAGAACGGCCCGATGATGCCGCTTCTGCTGATCGCCGTCCAGACGGTGCATCGCTGGTCAAGGACCGGCTTCTCGATAACCTGGTTTGGCGGATCGGATCGCCAGAAGACGGCGTTCTTCCTGTTCACATGTCCGCTCATGTGGTATCATCAGAGAGCCAGACGTGTTCGATGAAATCTGATTCCTTAGTCGTCGACTCTTCAAAACCACCCGCACATCTTCACTCGACCTGTGAAGGGTTGATGGCGGTTGCTTCACCTGTATCCTGTGGGAGAACTCTTGAGGCCTTGCCGAGCCATCCACCAGAGCGAACTGAACTGATGCGACAGACCAAGGGACTGGCGGTGTTTGTTCAGGGACCTTGTGAGACTGCTGACGAGCAAGCACGCGACTTCGTCACTGTTTCCAGCAATCTCTGTCAATTTTTTCGTCCAGATCACCCCTTGTCAACGTTTTGCACGCCAGCTTTCCGACGCCATTCATCAACTTTGGCCTTGAAAGCATTTCTGAATGGCAGGTGTTGGTTGAACTCATGCAAGCTTTCTCCGCACCATCGTGATGAAGCTGATGTCCAAGAACAGCTTAACAATTCCATCACTGTTCCAGCTCAGTTCGGTCGTCCATTGTGGCATGATGACAGGACGAAAAAGTGAAATTATTCAACTTTTTGGAAACTTCTTTCAAACGATACCAAAAAGCAACGGGCACAGCAACATGCGACTCATTTATTAGTGATTCCTCTGTGTCAGTTCTTTTTTTTTGGTAACATGATACACACAGTTTAATCCTATTCCCGGCAGGGGGCTGAATCCGCCCCCCTTGGGTTTTTTGCTTTGTCAATTCCAGGCTTTTTGACGCAGCTTCACGAAACTTGGTGACTTTTCCTAGCCATTCTTTCGACGTACTGTGGCAAAATTTTGAAATTGTTTTTTCCTCAGGGGCGGAGTCAGGCAACGTTTTTGGAGGCACCTAAGACCATTGTTTGCCCTGTTGATGGTAAAAGGAAAATGACTGCCAAAACTAGTGTTTTTAAGATAGAGCTTAAAATTTTATATGGATTTATAGCTAAATAGTTGGACAACCTTCAAGTACAACTTTTGTTCATCTGAGGTCACTTAACAAAGTTAAGTCGAGGTCAGAAGTCAAAATGTGGTTCTATAGTAATAATTTCGGCGCATTGTTTTGAAATGCATAGCCCAGAATATATATGACGTGACGTAAATTGGTGCTGTCTACTTGTGTCTCAAGTTTCAGCTTCATATCAGGTCGGGTCGCGGAGCTATGACCTACACTGTCAGTGCGCGTACCCTATATTACAATAGTCGTAAAATGGAATTTTTGAAATAGAGTGAATTAAAATAATTGAAAACGTTCACGGATAATATTAAATACACACGAAATCATTCAAAGTGACTCCAAGGTAACTGGAGGCCATTTAAGGTCAAAGGTCAAGAGTTGTTCTAAAGAACATGTGACCATGACAGTTCTCCTTTTTCATGTCCCTGCTATTTTTTCATGTTTCCACCGCCTATGTTAACATTATACAAACACTGTAATACGATTTGTACTTCTTTAGTATAGCATGACTAGCAGAAGCCAAAAAAGTGCTTGTGCCTTTTTTGTTCATTCATTTGTTGAAAAACTAATCCTGCTATTTTTTAAATCCTGTGAACGCCTAAGAATTTTCTCAAAATTTCAAATGTATGGACGAATAGTAAAAGTTTCATCCATAATCTCTTAATTCATGCCAATTTCATCAAAATCGGTTTATAAACAACGGACTTATAGGAAGTAAAAAAATCCCAAGTTTTCACGTTGTTTGCACCCCCCCCCTATATCCACTCTTTTCAAAAATTGGAAAAAAAATTGTATATAAAAATGTAGTTTACGTCATGGCAAATTGATTGCCGTTTTTTGCGATGAAATCGGACGAGTAGTTCTCGAGATCCCAGGAGGCGGCCGAATCCAACCCCCCCGTGCCGGGATCGGCCATACCGCTAGCCCTCCGGGAATAGGGTTAAACAAGTAAACCATCTTCTAACGTGAAAATTTGTTGTTTAGGTGCTTTGTGGTTGGGAAGTTATTAGCCGCCAGAAAGCGTTACGGCCACTCAGTTCAAGATTCCTCAAACTTTGCTCAATCTGATCTTTTCCTTTAGTTGAAATAAGGCTCACTCGGCCGTCGGCCTCGCTGGTAAATATTGATATTTCATTACGCCATAACTCGTGACAAGCGTGTACAGTCAACTTGGCGCCGGGCAAATGTAACGCCCGAAGAGGCACCATAAACCATTTTCCATCGCAGTATCAGGGATAAAGGTGTGAAATGGTCTCCTTGGTGCTGCGATTGGTGCGAAAATGCCCTAGGCGTAGCTTACATGGAGACTGCCTTATCACACAGCTTACGTGAATGCACCGGGATTAAAAGTCACGCCATTTTTTCAGACCGTCGCGGTCGAGCCCTCGGCCAGCGTCGCCCGGCCCGCCGTCGGGCGGCGAGCGGCGGCGGCCTCGGCGACTCTGGGCGCCCCAGCAGCCGGGCCCGGCGCCGCGGCCGGCGCGGCCGCCCTCGCCGCCGCGCTCCAACATCATCCGACCGGAGCGCGCCTCCGACGGCGGCTTCGACTTCCGGCGCCTGCTGCGGCCGGCCGGCCACGCGCCCACCGAGAGCCTGCGGCTGCGGCGCGGCTGGGGGTCGCGACCCGAGCCGGCGGCGGACGGCGACCTTTGACCACGGCCGACCGGCTGCGGTCCCCGTGGTCGGCGGCGGGACCGGAACGGGCGCAGAGGGCGAAACGTGCGGTCAGCGGCCGCAGCGTAAGCGGGCTGTTCCCCTGGTCGCCTGGCCGTAGGAACGGAAGCGGAGTGGCACTCAGGAAGTAGAAATGGTGGCGAAGGTCAGCGTGCTGCTCGTTAAGGGCGGCGGCAAATGACGTGAGGACTGATGTGACACCATAGTCAAATTTCGCTCGTTGGGTCTTTCTTCATCCTGTAGAGTGCGAGGACGTCTTATTTATACAGGTCGTATTAATCCGTTTTCAGCCGTTTTGCTATTTATCATGGGCAACATGCGCACATAAAAGTGATACATTTGTTACGTCGCAGGTGCTTTCACAGTCACTGTTCCTTGGCGCTCCTTGTAAGTCGCGCACGCCGTGTATAACATCACTGTTTTTGTTTTTGTTCTGTTTTTGTTTTCAGCGATGTCGCTGCTATGCTACGTGGACGTGTTTTGATATGTTCTGCGTAATACATAGTAACGGGCTTGGTTTTAGTTTGTAACCATTGGCCTGTAGAGTTAAGCCAGTGTCTTCTCATTGCGTTCTGCGTCCCACCACAGGTAGATTTTGGAATATCATATCGATGGCGTTTGCGAATGCACGTTATCACACGTCACGCGATGACTTCCCGGGTCCGAACGACACACGTCGTTTGAGTGCACTCTGGGACCGGACAACGTCTTCTCAGGTACTGCAGGCAAACTCACCGTGCCTCTGGACTGGTGTGTGATGTTAGAACATTGCAGCGCACACACTCCTTGCATCATTAAGTCTGCGCCATTCTACTATCGATTCACCAAACGCGATCACTGTTTCTTTGGCCACTAAACATAGAAATACAAAGTGTATTGGCCGTGGCCAAACGAAAGCAGCGTTTCGCATCACTAACACCATAAGCGTATTTTCAGATTGATCTGTATTATGGGTGACTCGTATCCGTCCACTGAAACTGCGACATCTGTGGCTTGCGTAACTCGCGTCTGACGTGGAAAAACTGCCCGCCTCTGGCGTTTTTCGGATACAAGTCGCAACACAGAGCAAAAACACCGGCGGATCCAGGGAAATCGGGGCCATGTCCCCTTTGGTTGGAAGAGCGAGGTCAACATGTCTTGCCCCCTTCTTCCGACAGCAAAGGGAACCTTTGTTTGTTTCCGAAAAACTGAAAAAGACGCTTATTTCAGAAAATGACGAAAAGATGGCTCAAGTCTGGGGAGAAATCAACATTCCAGGATATGTTCTGTTACACCTGCGGAGATTTGTCCTCCCCCTTCCCTTTAGCATATGGTCTAGATCCGCCCTTGAACAGAGGCGACGCGTTTCTGCCCACTCTTTACCGTATTCCTAGCGCATCTGTGATACTCAAGTTTTAAACTCGACCAGTCACTTGATCCGCTATCGGCTGACAGGGTCAGGAGGACGGCCTTCCGGCTATACATCGGCGCCTGTGTACGGCCGACATGGTGTTGGGCCGTAGTGGTGGTGGTGTGGAATTGTGTGTGGAGTTGGTCTGCATGATAAACGCTCATTTCCGGCAACCGATATCGAATATTCAACATGGAGACTTGTGCCGTTTTCTCCAGGTTCATTCAACCGATCTCAACATGTGCGGATTTGGCTTGTGGCATGAGTTTCCGTGCCCTAAAGCACAAGTGACTAAGGTCAGGACAGTGCGATCAACGGAGACCACTTATCTAAAATACAGGATTTGAGAAACAGTGTATATGGATATTTAGCGGGGCTTTGGACGGCATGATGCGCGCATATTCCCCAGAACATAACTAAATCTGGCAAGGTCAGTTGATGGGGATGCGCCATTCCGAGTTTTCCTCCCGATCTAGCGGAACGATTTCAATGTAATTGTGTGGGGATTTAGCTTACTGACCTTGGCTGACCTCGGATGACCCAAACTGACATGACCTAGGTTATTTACAGCTCAGAATATGTTATCACAATTCAGGATATGCTAGTTTATCCCACCGACCACCAGCCCACCATACTACATTCATTTGACATAGATAACAGTCGCAAAACTTGACTTGGGTTCCCCTTAATTAAACTGATCTAAAGCAACTATGCCCTAAAGTCCGTGAGTTCCTCATACACCGTAAGATCCCTCAAAGTTTGGCTGCGATCGGTCAAGGAGACTTGCAGAATAGACATGGTGCTTGATGTGCGTCATCTTACTTTGCAATGACCTTGATTTACACTAGCTTGGTACGAGTATCTTGATTTATGTAAGACCGTCTTCCATGTCGATTACCCGCGATGTTCCGTTGCTAATGATTGAATGATTAAGGATATCAGAATGCAAGGGCCAATATCTCCACTCACCAGTTCGCCTTATGTATGAAAGGTCACTAGCGCGTTGTTGAGGCTATATTGAAGAAATCATTGGCTTCGCATGATAACGTTCTGTTTTTTCTGTGGGCTAATACAGAATGACGAATCGTGAGTTGCAGAGGCTGTTGCGTTTCCGCCGGCTTGGTTTGTTTTCATGATCTGAAAACTCCAGGAACGTTCTTGAAAACTGTCAAACCAAAGCGACCGGTTATACCGAAATGGTGAACCTGTTAGCAAGGCGTGAATGGGGAAAGAATCCAAACTGGGTGCCCTGCATAGCAAGGACTGATACCAGCGCCATCCAAGGCAAGGCTTTGGTGTAGTTTTCCCGGCCATAGCATTAAATAGTTCATCACTCGTTCACAGGCAAGTAGTCAGGATTTCCCTCGGTGGGGGGAGGGCAATGGCAAATTTTGTCATATGCCACTGACATATGATGAAATCTATAGGAAAATCAGCAAAAAGGAAGACACATAATGTCTGTTTTTGCAACATATATGTGATCACTGTTGCGTATTCCTGCGAAATCGCTATATATCTAGTGTGGACTGCTTGGCTCAGGAGGGCCATGACCCCATGATCCCACTTGGCTACGTCCCCGTTCAGTCATGACAACTTCCGTTTTCTGTTTATTATGGCACATGATTTAAACATATACAGCGGCACAGGTAACAATACAATCCTATTCATGCAATGGATGATACTGCAAGCAAACATGAAAACAGCTGGCGCTAACCACAGCACCCTTAATCAAATGCCTGCGCGGGGACGCATTAAGGAGCACGGACGTGCTAGTACGGCCGCAAAATTCACAAGAATACAGCGAAGCATTCCGCGACCCCCCCCCCATCCCTCCTCCACCCAGGTCCCACGGCGAGAAGCGCCGAGCATCTGGCCCACTGCGAGTCACTGCAGTCACTGCGAGTCACTGCGCCGGCACGGGTCGCCGGCGACTGCTGAGTAACCACGGAGTAACCACGGAGTAACCACGGAGTAGCCGCGGGAGTCCTCGGAGCGTCGAGTCGCCACCGAACGCGGCGCCGCCGCGGGCGACGAGCGGCCGCTAGTCGCCGGTCAGCCGAGCCGTCTCGCTGGAGTCGTCGAACGCCTCGACGGAGAACTCGCCGAGCTCGGCCGAGGCGGGCCGGCGGCGCTCGTCCGGCGCGCGCGGCGCCGGCCGACTCGGCACCGACTCGGGCCGCGAGCGCAGCCGCAGGTCGAGCGTCGGCTCGTCGCCGTCCGGCTCCGCGAAGAACACCAGGCTGTCGTCGTCGCCGCCGAGCCGGCCGCCGCGGCCGGCGCCCTTGCGGCGGCAGTAGCGCCGGCCGACCACGGCGACCGCGACGGCGACGACGAGCAGGCCGCCGACGCTGGCGGCCGCCACCGCGTACAGCGGGAAGCCGCCGCCGCGGCCGCGGGCGTCCCGCTGCGGCTGCGGCACCGCGTTGTCGTCGTCGACGCGCGCCGGCGGCAGCTCGTTCGACAGGTCGGTGGTGGTCGGCGGGGGCGGCGAGGTCGCGGCGGGCGGAGCGGTGCCCGGCGTGGACGTCTGGCCCGGCCGGCCGGTCGAGACGCCTGGGGTCTGTGACGACGCTGGCCGGGAGTCCGGAGGGCGCGATGTCGTGTTCGGCTGGCTCGGTTGCCCCGGGGCTTCTGTGGCCGGTGAGATTGTTGAAGTAGGGGGAGGGGCTGCTGCCTCGGCTGCTTCAGTCCTGTACGTCGGCACCGGCACGGGCGTCGCGGGGGAAGTACTTCGTGACGTAGACGAAGTGGTTGGTGCTGTGGGTTGCGTTGTCGCGGGCGGAGTAGTCGTTGAAGGTCGCGTGGTCGTGGGGGCTGTCGTTGTGGTAGTGGACTCCGATGTTGTAATGAGTCGTGACGTGGTGGGCCGCCCTGTAGTCGTGGACTGCATTGTAGTCGTTGACGAAGCTCGCTCCCGTGGCGTGGTTGACGCCGTCGTCTGCGTGGTTGTTCGCGTCGTGCGCGTGGTGGACACTGTCGTCGTCGGCGGCGGCGTCGTTCTGGACGATGTCGTCGAATCCGCGGCCGTCGTTGGCGGGCTCGTCGGAGGCGGGGGGCGCCGCGCTTCCGACGGCGTGGTAGAGCGCGTTGCCGCTGGTGGCGTTGTCGCGTTGTCCGCGGCGCCGGTGGGGAGTGTGCCGGCGCCAGTGACGGTTTCTGGTGCGCCGCTGGTGGTCGTGTCTGCAATACAGGGAGCCAGTCCATGCGGATAGCGCAGCCCCCGTACTGAACGTCTGATGCATGTTCACGAACGCATTCTGGGCCATTCACTTACGATATACTCGTACATGTGTCTCGTGTAGGGAACAAAAGAAAACGAGACGCACAGCGAAGGAATCATGTGATGTGGGAGTTAAGTATTGTTTCGGGCGAAATGCCAACCCTACTTCAAACGCATAACCATGTTGGGAACTACGATATTTTATGTACAGCACGTCATGCAAACCATTACAGCACATCATGAGCCAGTCGTGGACAGGAAAGACACAAAAAGGAAAACAAATACTCCAGGATGCTTAGTAATGACGATCGTTTCTAGGCACATGCCAAGCTTTCATCGTCACTGGCTTGGCAGTTGCAAGCTAATGAATACACCGTAGCGTGCCGCTGATCTGCCTCCCTTAGTCGAAACCAGCCTTAGAAGGAACGGCTGCCGACCAGCTAGACAGATCCAAAACGGGGAAGAGTGGGCCATGGAAGCCGGAACGGATAGCGAGCCTGGCGTGACGCGGGAAGGATTTCCAATATATTCCGATCGTTATGTTACGGCTCAGGGGCCGTTAGCCGGGTCGCATCTTATGTTGGTACAGTTTGGGCGAATTGGCTAGAACAAACACGAGACACACCAAATATTCCGTTAACGCCTGCTTGGACGTTTTGATCAGCAACTTAGCAAATTTCATTACGCAAAGTGGATAAGTTTACTTACAGGCGTGGGAAAGTTCTGAGAACTTGTTTCCACTTTTCATAAAAAAAACAGTAAAGACTACTGTACCATCTACGACACCTTCTTCCCCCACGCAGATACTAAAGTAGTCGTGGCAACAGTTAAGATCCAGGATGCACTCGTTGGTGCAGCGGCAGGCGTCCGTGGGGCCGCCTCGCCGGTTGCACCGTCCCCGACATGATGTGCCTGGCACAGAATGGTGGAAATTACCATTCTGGCGAGGCAAAAAATGCGCCATGGGCTCTACAGCGTTCGGTTAATAACGGTAACGGTTTCCAAAAGAGGCGCACAGACTGCAGTCGGTTACATGACCCATTTGACAAAACAACTGTCCCGTTTACCACGGCTGTCTGGTCAACAGTCGTCAAGGGTGTCACCGAACGCAAAAGAATACCGTTTTAAATCATATTTTATACGTGTCCAACAACAGCCTTCGTCATGCACTCTGACACGCCATGGAGTTCGTTTCCACTCCGTCTGATGCAGAAATTTTGCCACGCATCGCACGGTTTACTGATACAGTGTGTTATATGATGATGCCGCATTATCACAATCCCATTCGACGCATAACGGCATTTGTTATCATACCGCTTGATGCAAAATTATGTCCGTCACCCTTCCGTGTACGACACACTGGCATCCCTCACCGCTCCACCAGACAAAAATAATGCGCAGTACCAATTTCTCTGCCAACGAGTGGTGCCGGTTCTGACCTGTCGGCGTAGAATAGTTTACCTTGCTTTCGTCTGGTCTCGTTCTGTCTGCTAAGCACCATTGTCCAATTTCGATACGTATGACCGCAGAGAACATTGCCTGTCAAAGGATGTCCTTTTGTTTCACATTGCGTCCTGGCAGCCACACAGACACTCAGAGAGAGAGAGACAGAGAGAGAGAGGGGGAGAGAGAGAGAGAGAGAGGGGGAGAGAGAGAAAGAGAAAGAGAGAGGGGGGAGAGGATTGAATAGCAGACGTGCTCGGCGTTAGCCGTCACCACGGGGCGCGCTGCAGCGGGTCGGGACAGACCTGTTTCACGCCGCCTCACCTGAGGTCGCCGACGTCGTGGCAGGCGCCGGCGTCGGAACGGCACATTCGTCACCATGCTTCAGGGCGACATCGTCAACGGCGGCGTCACCCATGTAGCTCGCCCCACGGACTCCCTCGATGACGATCTGGCGGACATGAACAATCGTGCTGTTAGCGGCATTGCCTCGCAAACAGCTGCCATGCTGTGGTGACAGCCATTGGCACGTTCGCAACTGACAAGACATCACACTTAGTCAGGTCATGAATGCTTGTTTTCTATATGGCGATTCACATCAGCACGTGCCAAAAGAAACCATTGTCACCTCGCACCACCCGATGGTTCAATACAACAGGTAACAATCTACGGCCTTGCTGTCATCCTGCTGGACATGTCCGCTTCCATTTAGCCGGCTGCTTTGCAGTGTTAGCTCAGCGCAACGTTCAACGCAGCTAAAACATTTAATGCTACTTGTTACGGAATCTTATGAGGTCCTTATAAGCGATATCTTCGATGTCAGTCCACAATGCAGCATGCATTTACATTTACCACGGCGGATAGGCCTTTAGGTATCACTGAAACCGCGAATGACTGGGGGGGAATAGTTCGTTTAACGTTCCATGGCGTATTTCTTAAAATTTTCCCAAGCAAAAAAAAACGGAATGCCATGAAACTTTCAGTACCATTTCTTAGTTCACTTGGGTCCATACTGACAAAATTTTGAATATCACATCGTCTTAGGTCACGTCTTATGACGCCATAAATGCAACCATGTTTTGTCACCCGACTTTCAGTTTTACTTCGTCGTTATATTGTCGGTGTTTTTCCAACGCACGGCGACCGTGGCTTGCTTACACATCATCATAACTTAAAGGTCAATGTGGAGCATCCCTGGCCTCGCGTTGGGTCATCATTTGTCAAATATGCATTTTGCACTTCCTGGATCCAGTATTATAGTATTATTATCCAGTATTATTAAGACTATATTTTAGGAATGGAGTGAATGAACTGATTTTTGGATATGGCCAGAAAGATTATCGAACTTTCTTGCAATATACTGCACATACGCTTACACAACCTTTGTCGGTTTCACGCAGACTTCAAGTTAACGAGTAAACTGGTGGTGTCCATTTCACGTTTGGGACGACTGGGGTGGATCTACTGGTCTTTGCAAAGCTGTACAACATTCCGTGAAATTATCCGACATAGGACAAATTTGACCTGCAGAGTCGTCCAGAGGTGTCAGATGGAGATCATTGGCATGCTTGCGATACTCTGAGTTTGAGGCTACAAAATGTTGCAATATTGTATATGCATGGTAACTGGGGCCATTTCAAGGCTTTTCTTGTACCCAAGGCTTTTCGAATGTGTCTTTTTCAGAATCTTAGTGTGAAATGGGCCAAGAATCATATATTGCATGACCCCTTATCATGGATAAATCTGAACCGGTCTTACACTTCTTTACGCTACGATGACCTTGGGCCCAGCATCACTCAAAATATGAGATCAAGTTGCCAGAGACGTATTGTCATACCATCTCCATGTTCGGCCTGCTTTTCATTGCAGTTTGGAAGCTCAGGAGAAAATGGTTATTTTGGAGTGTTTGACCTGGCATGTGACGTCATCAGTGGTACAAAAGTAAAAAAAAAACGCATGTGCTGAGGGACTGTGCGGTTCGGAGATGTCGATCCCCGTTGAATCACCAAAATCCCGTGATTGTCGGCATTTCCAGACCGATGCTGAAGAACTGCTGAGATCTTGTGCTTTGGTAAAGTAACTTTCAGGTGCGTGTGCACTTGTGTTCATTCCATTTTTACTTCTTTATTTTCCATGCGTGGCATGGATGCTGTACACGAACATGATCAAGCTGGAGGCATTTACAGTTTCCACGAGGGTGTATTAGAAATGAAAACTTTACAACTGGTTCTTGAGGACATTTACGGACAAATGCTGCCTGTTCCGACTAAAAACCACGAGCGAAAGAGACAGGTTTTACAGTACGGAGAGTGCTCACCTGGAACTGTGCCGTCTGCTGCGGGACGGCCACCACCTCATACACCCAACGATCGCCGGCGCTCTCCGACAGCTCCCAGGCGGGATCGGGCAGATCGGCCAGCGTCTGGTCCCGCCGACAGAATGTACACCCGCAGAGAGCCTGTCCAGGATAACACCCCGTCAGCGTCTGCGTGCAACAGTGCCCGCCGGCAGGACGTACACGCACAAGGGAGTCTGTCCAGGATGAAACCCCGTCAGAGTCTTTCACCCACAGGATGTATGCACCCAACGCACCCACAAGGAGCCTGTCCAGGACAGCAGACCATCAGAGTCCGCATACAACGGCGACCACCGGCAGAATGTACACCCGCAGAGAGCCTTTCCATGAACCACAGCAGAGCGGACACGGTCCGCCGCTTGGCCTCGCCCTCCTTCGCATATCAGAAATGATACTGAACACTTCGTGATAGGTCCTTGCCGACGTGCTGCAGGAACTGTCGCACGCGATCCTGCCGCTCAACTCACCGATGGAGGAGCCCCACATGTGGTACCAGAAGGAGAAGCAGGCGTCCTCGCTCTGCGCGGCCGAGAACACCGGAGAGAAGAGCCGGGCCGTGTCGTTTTCGACGCGTGGGTCCGAGGCCTCTATGTACAGGAAGTGCCCTGGGTGTGGCATGATCCGCTCACTCAGTTAGAAAGTCGGGAAATTGCGCTACCGAGGCTTGTGGATTCCCAATGCGGCGCTCTGTCGTTGACGACTCGTCCAATTTACTGTTGAACCAAGAGAGACAGAGCAACGCAGTAGAATCCAGTGTGTTGTTCGTCACGTAAACAGCTTAACGGTATTCGGTTTTTGGGTTTTAGGTAAAAAGGTGGTTTCCCAGGTCACGGTAATGACCTCAAAGCGGCCATATCAAAATATATCAAAGTTTACTTAGAAATACAGTTCGTCCAAATTCTGGACAAAAACTCGGTTTTGTGATCACCAGCGTGTTGCCCGTTGTCTTAGTAACTGGAAAATGTTTGGCTTTTTGAGTCTAGGGCAATGAGTGACCTCCCGAGTCACGGAAATGCCATTGTAGTCGAAATTTGCACTGGCAGGTATGATAATCCCATTACACTTTTGTCGCGTCATAGGTCAAACGAGAAAAGACGCGCATGCGAAGCTTGATACACAGGTTCTCCTTGGGCTGGAAGGGTGTCGCCTATTTGGGGTTACGGCTACCTTGGTTTCCAAGGCCATCTCTAGGGGCGCTCATGTCGCTTATCGGAAATCGTTCCCTATCGAAAAACCATTCGAGCTAAAGCCACCAACCTTGGTATGCAGGTAGACGAGCTCACAGTCTATTCTAGCATATCATTGTGGTAGCAGCGATAGTTTCTCAAAGTCACCGCTAGGGTTGCAATCGAATTTCGCATTTCCGAATTTTCGGATTTCTCTGACGCAGCGTGACCTGCACCTACAAATTGCTTTCACGCCACGTAGAACAATGTTGGTCAAAATCAAGTTGACGTGGTGGGTCGTGATAAAGCATTCTTGCAAATGAGGGTATCAATTATCCTGTATATAAAACTACAATGGCGTTTGGCATCATTGTTTGATACGCACGTTTGACCCAGCTTGGCCTCTGATGACCTGACCCTTGTTATGCACCACATGACACCAAAATTTATAGAAGGGAGATTTACCACAACACTGGAATACCCAATTTTCAACAAATAAAATGTATTGTTCGATTTGGTTAAAAACGCGACTGACATGGCATTGGCATAAAGGTCACAGGTCACGAACCGTCGCATCAGAAATCCTGCAAATTTTCCACAAGTTGTACAAATGTTTAAAACTCATCTTCACCAAAAATCAGCGCTTTGTCTTCATGCAGTAAAAGGTTATTCTAGAAAAACCGCAAGTGGTGCTAAAACGACCACCCGTCGGGCGAGAGTTAAAGAGCTAACTTAAATGAAACTATTTTGAACTCCCGCGAAATGCACTGAGATGCACCAGTCCATGATTCCAGTGAAGTGACGGGACACGAGCGCGCAGATCGATTCCAGAAGTCCTGAGGAATCTCCGCTCTACGCCTGTCACACCGCTCCTCGTCAGAGACCGGCCTGAAGGCCAGGCCGGCTGCCCACCTTGTTTGCCGGCGCCCAGCGTGTGGTCGTGGGACGGCCCGGTGAACATGTCCACGGAGGGCGTTCTGCCGGAGTGCCACGTCCACAGGAACTCGGCGCTCAGACCGTGCGTCCAGCCGCACAGCTCCTGCGTCTCGAAATCGCACGCCAGCTGGCCGGCCGGCGCGCTCTCGGCTGCGGCGGACGGCGCGAGCGCGGCGGTCAGAGGCGCGGGCGCGGCGATCAGCGGCGCCGAGGGCGCCAGGTGCAGCGAAATGCGCTCTCCGCTTTGACCCGGGGTGCACCGGAGACGTTTGCGCGTGATTTGTTGTCGCTTCCATTAAATGATTGAAGGTTGTTCACTTGGTGTGAGACATTCCGGGATATCGCGGCCTTGTTTTCGTTGAGACTGATGTGACTCCGAGCCGAGGCATGAAAAAAGCGAAATATCTGCAACGAACGTCCTACGATGGACAGCATCAAAAAACTGTTCACTCGGTCGCCGATGTACGTGTGTCGGGGTGTAGCAAAAAGCGAAAAAGAAGGGAATCAAAAACACTAAAATAGCCGCCCTTTTTAAATGAGTTTTCTAAAACATTTGATGTTAATTAGTCGTATACTAAGAACAAGTAAAACATTTCTCTAAGCGTATTGTAACGGCAAAATGGGGCTCGGGCGCCACAATGTACACACAGCAGAGTCCGGTTCGTGTCTTGGCCCTTTTACGCAGTTCAAAAGTGAACGCACTCTTTTCACAAATATAGCAGCACGTGTTTTCTAGTTCAGCGCTTTCTTCGGAACTGACTATGAACGTTATGCGCCACCGAAATTAGATCCACAGCTATAAAGCTGTTTGTTTGGGCAGTTATGAAAAACATACGTAAAGACCAACGAGGTCATCTGGAATCAAATACGACGTATTTTGGAACTCAGCACAGTTGGAAGATACAGCGTTTGTGAGATTTTAAGAAGCCTGTGCTCTCTCAGAAGGCATCGATATTTGAAAGGTATTTGGGAGGCATTATAAGGCGTACAAGGTACGTAAAAGGCACAAAACAGGTATCTGAAAGGCAACCAAATACAAATTTTGCAAAAAAGTGTTAATCATTCTGTTGCACACTGTTTCGAAAGACAAGTCATCCAAAAATGTTTCCCTTAGCCCAAAGATACCACGTCATGAAACGTGGTTTCTGTTTCTATGACGTCATTTTTTTCCTCCATCGTGGTGTGCATGCATCGCTGCGCGGACAAACCTTCGCAGAGCGGTTCCGTTCCGTTCCAGTGTCTGCCGTTGCAGAACATGGCCTGGTGTCCGCGTAGTTTGTAGCCGGGGTCGCAGGAGAACACGAAGACCCTGTCCTTTATCAATGGCGTCCGCTGGCCATGGTCCACATCCCGCAGATCCCTGCAGCCGGACGCTGTGGGATAAGGCTTGTCAGATTCTGTCACAGTAGCCATTCGCCCAGACCCCAACAAAGTTTTCCGATAACGAATTACGTGAACGTAGCAGCCTGGGGTGAGGTACCGTGGCGCCCTCTTTTGGTAAATTTAACATTAGCCCCATAAGAAAATGTCTTTGCCCCCTATCTCACTTTCTGGGATAATCCTGCGCTTCTGAAGAACTACTAAAAGTGCCGTTTTAAATTACCAAAAATCGATGTATTTCGGGATTAACTGATCTGTCTCCGTCAGTGGGGTAAGAGATTCATAAGCAAAAGAGCGCTAATTATTAACACATGCGAGTAACTGATGGTAACTGCAATATAACTCCCGTGTTTAAAAACTCGAAACTCATAATTTGTATCAGTTGGTTTACTCCGACGATGAGATAAGATTTCGAAACGCTGGACTTTAAGATATCGACGAATATGAGTAATTCTGTACGAGCAATTTTCAGCTTATTCGACATTGCTAAGACAAACGCTAGAAGCCTTGAGCGATGCATTAAAAAGCTTGTTAATGCAGAACTAGCGGACTTTTTCAATGAAAAACACACACGAAAAACACACACATGTTATATATATATATATATATATATATATATATATATATATATATAAACAGCCGTTTGTTTAGGGCTAGTGTGAACTCATTGATAAATATACTTCTCCAAATTTTGATTCTTAATTTTAATTTATAGATATACGCCTATACATTCTTCTGCCCTTGCGATGTAGAAGCACTTCAAAATAACGGCAAGACGAAAGCACATGTGAAAGTGAATGCAGTGACAATGAAGGGCGGCTAATAAGTGGAACGCAGAGTGCGTTAAAAATGAAAACCAGAACACAGTAATAATCCCCATAAGGGGTTGATGGGTAGCTTCCCGCATTCTTAAGCCTTCGTCAATACACGGGTTTTTGCAAGTTTCCGAACAACGCGTTTGATTCCTCTGAAATAATGCTTGACTGGGCCTGGAATCTTTTTCTGTACCCTCGAATAATTTCAGGTCAATGCCTTGGCAGGCCACGGACTTTTTTGATCTTCGAAGAAAAGCAGTTTCAGTGTTTATTCATCACCACAAGTTGGTCTGTTCGTCCAAAAACGTCTTACAGGTTTCGTCCCAAATGATCCAAAGAAAACCAACATCTTCTGATACGACGCACACTGTAGTTAGTCGTCTGTTATGACAATGTGCGGCTTCTAATCGTTAGACCGGGTATACCACCGTGTCTTCAAAAATATACACCCTCGTTTTCGTTCCAATGTTCTGTCCCGCCAGGTTTGGAAATAACTGGAGTGTCGTACCCTTTTCCTCTTCCGCTCATTATTGTGGCAAGAGAACAAAGGCCGGCGAGGGTTAATGCTGCTAGCCTTCTTCTTGATTTCCTTTGCCTCTCGGGTGACCCGTCTTACACACTGAAGCTTGACAATCAGAATGTGGCATTCGATGTTTACAGCATTGGCTCATCATTGTTTCGTTTCATTTTTTTTTTCGCTGACAAACATGGCAACTTTTGATGTGTGCGTGAAAATAAGCGATAAAATACAGTTTTTGTGTTCAGTGATACTTCGAATTTAAACAGCAATGCTGCAGTAATTTTCGCTTGGCTTCCGTGCTGGTCGTGATTCCACTACACAACTGATCCGTAGGGTCAGTTTTCTTGACGGCTAAGGCGAAACGCTTACGAACATGTTGAATGCAGTTCAAAAGGCGGATCCGTTTGAATGCGTCTAATGTGTCGTGTCAGAAAGGAATGTAGCACAGGTCTCTTTATGCCACTAAAGCCAGGTTCAGAAGCAAAAGGTAAAGCGTTGGATGTTATCGACTCAACGGCTTAAGTTTTTTTACCACGCCAGGAACGAATCATTCTTTCTCGTAAAAGCGAGGAGCCAAAAATATCCAGCTAACATTGCTTGTATCTCGTTTTCTTTTCCCACCATACGGCTGTTTTTTTTCAGTATGACAAGTGTTGGCGCCTGATCCGTGATGCCCGCAGCTCACAGGTAGTTCTGACCTGTATTCATTTCATCACAAGCGGTGAGTCATCCCCAATCCATGCCGCAATACCCAAACATTGTCCACCATCCTACAGAGAGCTGGCAGCGTTCCACGGTGGCACAGCATCACTCACAGACGCAGACGGAGTGAGGGTCCAGCCAGCGTCGGCCCACGCAGGTGTTGAACTTCCTGCCGAAGAGCCGGTAGCCTGAACGGCATTTGTAGCGCACCACGCGACCTCGCGACCTGATCCGTGCCAGGCCGTTCTCCACTCTGGGTCGGCGACATCGGTTCATTCGCCAGCGGCGCCCTGCGGGTGGTGCCAGGAGTCAGCACACTGTCCTGCCGTCTACCAACAAGAAATGCACGGAGAATATAATCTATTCGGGGGGGGGGGCGTAAAACGTATTCCTTTTCCTATATTTACTTCCGCGAGCATAGGGTAACAATGTGTCCAATTGCAATTATGATGCACCGAAATTTTTTAGTAATCCATGAGAAAGTACTGGATAATACAGAAGGAAATAATCATATTCAAATAAAACCTCTTATATTTTATATGCAAAGACACAGCCAACAAATCTGCTTTCTCTTCATTAATGCCATTACGCTTTTTTCCGTAAAGGCTTTCGGTAAGTTACGTGGCCAAGAATTGGCCAGCTGGGACTGCCTCCCCTACCTAACTACCTGGATGGGTATTTTCGGCATGCGAAGGTCACCTAAAACGGCCCTTTGGCCGGTCGCCCCTCGCTAACCGGGAAAAATTTGGTTGCGCCGACGCTTTTAATGCATATGCTACATGGCTATGTGGTAAGTTCAGCGTAGCCCAGTCAACGAATGATGAGATCATTTTGCTCTACTGCTATTTTTGCTTATGTACTCATTTTATCATTCATACTGACTCAATGTTTACTTGTTACATATTCCGCCCTTCTCGGAATTTTACGGGGTAAAACAGCTCCCGCGCTTCAAACCAAATCACATACACGTCAAAACCCGAGTGTACGCCGAATCGCACGCCCGCAAGCAATCGCCACAACGGCGCGAGGGCGCAGAAAAACTCGAGACAACAGACAGCTACACGTGGTACGCGACTTTGTGGCAATATTTTTTATGGGTGCTTTCGAAGTACTGAAGGCTCACATGCAAAGCTATCAGAGGTGGAGAGGCCGTTACACTTGTCCTTGCCAATGAAACATCAGTCAATTTGCCATGGAACGTATGTGATATGTATGCAGGGCGTGCTTGATACAATATACGGGGAAGTCAATGGTCGAGGAATGGAATCCATCCGTCCTTGGATGGGTACCGAAACTTTAACTGACGGTATCTTGCGGTGCATGATGACCAGATATATGTGTGTACATCACAAACCATGCAGGAGCGGCACTCAGACTCCAAGAATGGGTAAATAATTCAAAAACTTTTCCAGGATGAATTCCAGGGGGACTAATTAGCAAGGGCCCCTTGTTGTGGACTTCGGCAATGTCGGCTGCATCTGAACGGCTCAAGAAACTGTTGACAACGGCTCAGAGTTTGGCTTTGGCTTTGGAAACTGACGGCACGACGAAACTGGCAAAATTCACGTCACGCTTCAGTGGGAACCGAGTCGTCAGAAGTGTCGAGGGCGAGTCACCCAGTGTAACGGCATACGCAAGTAGTGCATTTTCTGAACATCTCCCGAACGAATGCACACAGCATCTTGGAAATCTACAGCGTTTCCTGTAACATTTCTACACATAGTGGTAAGATGTGGAAACCAGGTCATCTTAACCCTATTCCCGGAGGGATAGACGGTACGGCTCCGGTACGGCCCCGGCAGCGGTTGGCCGAATCGCCCCCCCCCCCGAGATTTCGAGAACTACACACCCGATTTCATCGCAACAAACGACAATCGATTTGCCATGACGTGAACTACACTTTTAAAAAAGGTTTCAAAATTTTGGAACGGGTGGATACATGTGGTTAAAAATATCAAAATGGCGGGCATTTTTGGATTTGTTATAACTCCTTTGTTTATGAACCGATTTCCATGAAATTGGCATGAATCGAGAGATTATGGATGGGGTGTTTACCGTAGGTACAAACATTTCAAATTTTTAGAAAATTCATAGGCGTCCAGAGGGTTTTAAGAATAGGAGGATTGGTTTCTTAATACCTGAATAAACAAAAGAAGATAAAAGCACTGTTTGGATTTTCCTAGTCGTGTTATGCTGTAGAAGTACAAATCGTATAACAAAGTTTGTATAATGTTAGCATAGGCGGCGCCAGGGACATGAAAAAAGTAAACTGTCATGGTCACATGATTCTCAGATCAACTTATGACCTTTGACCTTAAATGACCTCCATTGACCTTAAAACTACTTGGAATGATCTCGTATGCACCTGATATTACCTGGAAATGTTTTCAATCGTTTGAATTCACTCTATTTCTGGAATTTCATCTTACGACTGTTGTGATATAGGATGCGCGCACTGACATTTTAGGTCATAGCTCCGTGGCCAGGCCTGATATCAAGGTGAAACTTAGTACACAAGTAGAGGGCACGCTTCTACGTCAAACATATTCCGAGTTCGGCATTTGAAGAATTAACGTCGAAATTATCACTATAAAACCAAATTTTGACTTATGACCTTGACCTGACCTTGAAAATTGATCCCAGATGAACGAAATTGTATCTGTATGTTGCCCAACTACAGGCACATGGAGTTATATTAGCTACACATGGATATAAAGTTTAAATTCTATCTTAAAAACGCTGTTTTAGTCGTCATTTTCCCCTTACTTTCAACAGAGCCAAAAATGGCCTGAGGTGCCGCTCAAAAACGTCACCTGGCTCCGCCCATGAGCAAAATAGAATTTCGAAATCTTGTCACAGTACGTAAAAAAAATAGTGCTAGGAAAAGTAACAAAGTTTCATGAAGCTGCTTCAAAAACCCTGGAATTGGCAAGCAAAAAACTCAAGGGGGATGGATTTTGTCCCCCTGCCGGGAATAAGGTTAATTCACGTCATTATGACGTAATACAAACAACCATGTTTCGCGATACGACGTTCAGTTTTACTTCACTGCTTTATTGTCGGTGCTTTTGTAATGTATAGTGACTGTGGCTTGCAGTGAGTCTTAGCATGGTCTGAGAGTTCAATATACAGCACCCCTCAAATTATGCTAGGTTATCACGCGCAGTGGAAGGGGTTTCGTTTTAACACTATTCCCGGAGGGCTAGACGGTATGGTCGATTCCCGGCAGGGGGTGCGGATTCGGCCCCCCCGTGAGATCTCGAGAACTACTTGTCCGATTTCATCGCAACAAACGGCAATCGATTCGCCGTAACGTGAACTACATTTTTATAAAAAGACATTTTCAAAATTTTAAAATTTGTGGATACAGGGGGCAAAAATGTCAAAATGGGGGGAACTTTTGGATTTCTTATAACTCCGTTGTTCATCGACCGATTTCGATGAAACTGGCATGAATCGACAGATTATGGATAAGGCTTTTACCATGGGTTCGCAAATCCGAAATTTTGAGAAAATTCATGGGCGTTCACAGGGTTTCAAAAATAGGAAGATTAGTTTTCTAACGGCTGAATGAACAAAAGAGGCAAACACCCTTTTTGGCTTCTGCTAGTCATGTTATACTAACGAAGTACAAATCGCATTACAATGTTTGTATAATATTAGCATAGGCGGTGCCAGGGACATGAAAAAGGGGGAACTGTCATGGTCACACGTTTCTCAGATCAACTTGTGACCTTTGACCTTCAATGACCTCCAGTGACCTTGGGATAACTTGGAATGATCTTGTGTGCATTTAATATTATCTGTAATCGTTTTCAACCACTTGAATCCACTCTATTTCAAAAATTTCATTTTATGGCTATTGCGATATAGGGTACGCGCACGGACATTTTAGGTCATAGCTCTGTGACTCGACCTGATATCAAGCTGAAACTTAGTACAAAAGCAGAAGGCACCCTTCTACGTCATATATATTCCGGGTTTGGCATTTGAAAAAATGGCGCCGAAATTATAGCGAAAAAACAAATTTTGACTTCTGACCTTGACCTGACCTTGTAATTTGACCTCAGATAAACAAAATTATGTCTGCACATTGCCCAACTATTTAGCTATACATCCCTGTAAAGTTTTAAGTTCTATCTTAAAAACTCTGTTTTTGGCAGACATTTTCCTTTTACCCTCAACATGGCCAAAAATGGCATGAGGTGCCTCCCAAAAACGTTGCCTGGCTCCGCCCCTGAGCAAAATAGAATTTTGAAATCTTGTCACAGCACGTAGAAGGAATAGCTAGGAAAAGTCACCAGGTTTCGTGAAGCTGCGCTAAAAAGCCTGGAATTTGCAAGCAAAAAACCCGAGGGGGTGGATTCCGCCCCCTGCCGGGAATAGGGTTAACGCGCATGGAAAGGGGGCCTCAAAAGTGACCCCTCTGATCTCGTGAACAGAAAGAGCTAGAAACAAGACATTTCATGGGCGGAGTAGGAACATAAAGATTGACATAGTGTGCAATTTTCATGACCCTAGGTCAATATCTTCAAGATTAAATGGGGTCGAAAAGGCCAGTTTTGGACACTCGGCCTGTACAAGCAGGCCCGTACAGCTTTTGTAACGAAACAGGAAAAGGATGCGTGTCTGAGCGTTAAAACGTGGAATACGACAAATTCCACTAATTTTGCGTCTTGGCTGAGGATTTCGGGTCGAGGCCATGTCAGGTCATTGACGCATGGCGCCATTTTCTCGTTTTTTTGCATATCAGATTTCGAGCAACACAGGATACTGGTGTAGCTTGAGGGAAAATAAGGACGCTAAACTCATCTTTTGACTTATTTTCGGTGAAGATAGCCAGTATCGGTACATTTGATCGCTTCTAACGTTTACTAACCTCCGCAAGGTCAAAAGAAGTGAAACGAGGTCACTGGCCTTGGATGAAGCTTTTGACCCAAAGTAAGTTTTATGTCAACTGTTTGCGCTAAAGTTACTTCGTTATAGTGAACCCAATTACACGATTTGATCGCTGTAAAACGTAAAACTTAAATGGATACACACGCATATATGTGTATATATATATATATATATATATATATATATATATATATATATATATGTATATATACGTATCAACGTGCCAAACATGTTTTTATTAGGGTCTTTGAATGCATGTTCTATACAAATCGACAGACTGTAAAGCAAATCTGGATCAGGTCACACGCTGGTTGATATTGACCTTTGGTGACCTGGGCTCTTAATGACCTTGGCGTTGATCTTGGTACATCCATCACTTATACCCGAATGATGTCGGCTGATTATATTCAAACGGTAATCTTACGTAGAACGCTAGTCCTTTCTAAAAATTCCCATTTGTCAGAGACAACCGCTATTTTCGTTATGTTTCCTTGACTACAAATGCTACAGACTTCAAAAATTTCCGGCCGACTTCCGATTTTTTGCGTCAGTTGACGAGTTATTGAAGTGTCATAAATATGACAAAGTAGCAGCAATCAGCTCCGATCCATCCTCGAGATATGAAAGAAAATCAGGTGGGGGGACAAAAGTGCCCCTTCCAGTGTGCGTGTTATCCTAGGTAAAATATGTGTTTCCCATTTAATCTGCCCAGTGAGACTATATTTTAGAAAAGGACTTGAGTGAACCGATCATTAGATATGACTGTGCGTGTTATCAATTTTCCTTGTGGCATATTGCACGCATGCAGCAATGTATCATCGTTTATAGTTTGACCTTTGGTGTTTTTGAACGGATTACACCCTAGCGAGTCAACTGGGGGCGTCCGTTTGTCGCTCTGGATGGCTGGTGTGGACATATCGGCCTTTGCGACGTTGTGCAACATTCCATGAAAATGCGTAACATTGGCAAAGTTGGCTAGCAAGGTCATCCAGAACTGACAGATGGCAGTCACTGGCGTGCTCGTGATAGGTACTTCGTTTTTGCAACCACATAATGCTGCAAGATTACACGTGCGGGTGATTAAGGTGATCTAAAGGCTTTTCTTATGCTCAAAACTCCTTGAAAGTGTATTTTTTTAGAATCTCTGTATCCGAGAGGCCAGGCAACATGTACTGCATGACCTGTTATCACGGACATGAAATCTGGCATAGGCTTTGACCTCGATCTTTTGATGACCTTGGATCAGGTAAAACTCAAAATATGAACTGAAGCTCTCAGTCGTGTTGCCATACAACCTCAGTCTCGGTCTGCTTTTCATTGCGATTGGGCGACTTTGAAAAAGGGTCACTTTTTTATGTTTACCCCGACCTGTGACGTCATCAGTGGCCAAAAAAAATGAAAAATGTACATGTCGCAGAATAGATCGTCGTTTGAATCAGCCCAATTGGACTTTCGGTTCTCAAACAGACGGGAAGGGGATTAAATGCCCCTACCCAGTCAATGACAGGTGGCGAAATACCTCAGTCTATGCCGGGTTAAGAGCTTACTGGATGTACCGTCGGGACAGCAGAACGATGAAACATCGCAGACTCTTACGCATTGAGTACTGCAAAGTCAGTAACCAGCTTCGAAATCTCGGAAAGCGCTACACAAGGAAACGAGGGAACTCGACCGCATCTATCCTTTCCTAGAGATCAGAAACGGTCTTCTGGAGGTTCAGACACGGCACAATGATGATGTAACATGTATGGAATACACAGGAATGATGGGCTTCAGACTGATCATTCCTACGGCAACAAGACGCAAGGTGAAACGCGTCTGCCAGGAAGGACGCCTGGATATTTAGAAGCCGAGAAAACGGCGTTTAACCCTTAAACTACTGAGACTTTTTAACTACGTTTAGTGCGGGGTGGTCAATTCAACCCTCCCATTAGCCCGCGAACGAAACCGCTTGGACAGACGCGGCTCATTTCTTACATGTCACCGATTTACGCTCAAGTTAACCTTGATATCACACGAAATGGGTACCGAAGCTCATATTTTCTGCTCTACTGACCTGATATAAATCTCAAACTTTGTAGGCGCTTAGAAGACACTGTGGTAAGTCATATACTTTACGGTTTTTGTTTTCGGACAAATATTTCTGGACTGCAAAGTTGAAAACGATGTTTTGGGTTTTGGCCATGACCTGCCTGTTCACCTGACCTCATGGCACCCAGACTTTTTTTGTATTTTTGCCTAGGTATATGCCTCTATACTGATGTTAAGTGTTTGTGTTTATCTTAAAAACGCGATCTTTGCAGTCGCTTAAAGTCTGCCTTATTTTTCGCCTTTTCGCGAATCGCTGAACTGACCTTGGCCTAACCTAGCTCATCGAGCTTTAGGAGCTAGACTAAAAAAACTGGACACCAAACGATGCGTCATTGAATTATAGGAGGGCAGACTAAATTTCATTATTCTAACCTTATTCGTTCCCGAGTTATCGTTGAACAGCCACTAGGGGGAGGTCAAATTGAACCCTCCAGCACTAAACGGGTTAAGATGTTGCGTAGGTGCTCTTGGCCCAGAAATTACAATGATGTCCGAGACTTTTGTGCATCGAGCGACATTTGCCAAAAGCGGAGCACACCGTCGCAAACCCGGCAAGTTTCGCTGCGATCCAAACCCCTCGTCAGTCCATCCGAAGGGTCCATCAGTCCATCCCTTGACATAACAGAGATGCTGTTGTCCTCGCAGGGTAGCAGACACCCTGATGATCATGGATCATTGTTCCAAATGGGTGAAAATCTGGCCAGTACGACATCAAACAGCAGAGGCTGTCGCGGACGGGTTGGTCTTATTTTTGTCTTCTTTTGGTTGGTCGACAGTCTGCGTTGGCGTTGTTTCAGCTGCTTTGTTAGAGACTGGGAATCGCCACAACGTGCACTTCCGCCTATCTCAAGCAAAGATTCGGCGATTGCAGGACGTTCCGCAAACCACTGAATGTAATGTGCGTGGGCACGGTGTTTAGTGCGTACGCAGTATTTGACTTTATTTATTATTATTTATTATTATATGTACTATTTATTACTCAGACGCAGTATTTGACTCGTAGTGGTAATTACTCTTAGCTACTAATTGCAGCGCTATGCAGTTAAATTTGTTTCAAAGTAAAAATATTGGAGAAACTAGTTACGCCAGGTAACCAAGCAAACCACGTAAAAATCTTTGCATGCCACCGTCTGTAAACTGAACAAGTGACCAACGGTATGGAACATGGGACAAAATGGCAACCTAGTTGTTTTCCTAGTTCCTAAAGTAAACAACGTGTACCAGCGATTCTCCCTCATTATACAGCTCAACAGTCAAAAAACTGGAACTTGAAAAAATTGATGAAATTTACTTCAGTATTTTGTTTTATTGTTTTTACTAACATCCATTTCATGCCGATAACGCTCCCCAGAAATAAACAGTTTCTCATGATCATAAACAATGCTAACATTGTCTGCTATTCAAAGACGCCACTGAACTCAAAAAAGGTCGCAACCGTTGAAAAGGAGACGGCTGAACACCGAACAGGCGTGCTCATAGTAGTGGTGACCGCACTGTGGTATTTTGCAGTCTTGTGTCATGTGAAGTTAACGTTATCTGGATCGTTTTCACTCGTTGATTCTGAAAACAATGCAGACAACCACATATGAATCGCCATGAAGTAATACCTTGGTTAGAAAATTGTTATGTTGCGCTTAGGCATCCTACACTCTGTGAAACTACAATACCAAGCTCAGATATACATTATCATGACTTAAAAGGTGACTGGCTTTACGACAGACAGATTCGTTACTACTGCCCGATAATCCATAAAAGTCCGTTGGACAGTCCGTGAGATTTTTGCCCCGAGTGATGGTACTGGTTCGCTGAACCAGACAGTCCCGGACTTCCGAGGTATCCAGAATTAAGAAGCGAAACAATCAGAAACGTCTTATGTAATGTAAACCGTGGTAATGCAGTAATGACTGCCAATCTGGCTATAACGACCATTTTACAAACATTTGGGGTACGTGTTTTGTTTGTTGACCAGGAAGAAATACGATAGTATGATATAAAAATACATTTGGAAGGAGTATTTGATTACAGACAGGGAAATACTTGTCTAGGACACAAGTCACCCTCCTATGTCCTGGGAACGACGGACGGTAGTAAAATTTCTTTTAAGTTTTACCGATTCACGTGAAAT
The DNA here is from genome assembly GCA_030062745.1 of Capitulum mitella. Classification (NCBI taxonomy): domain Eukaryota; kingdom Metazoa; phylum Arthropoda; class Thecostraca; order Pollicipedomorpha; family Pollicipedidae; genus Capitulum; species Capitulum mitella. The sequence goes on from CP099848.1 coordinate 6,513,549, forward strand.
TCAAACTTAAATCCGGCCGTGCAGAACAAACCACCTGCGTTTTTGTGGATCTGCTTTTCGATTGTGCGCTTTCATTGGTTCTCCTCATTTTCCGATTTCACGCGTAAACGGCAGTGAAGGACGACCGTGCACTTACCCGGATCAGACGCGACCAGAGACACCAAGACGAGGCACGTCAGCACCAGCACCAGGGAGGCCTTCATGTCGCCGATCCGCGACCCGCTCCGCTGCTCGCCAGAGAGCAGCTGCGGGCTGCACGTCGAAGGGCGCGCTCCCGCCCGTCGCCGCCGGATATCCTGCGCTGGACGTACCGGATGCCGCCCGTGGCGACCGGCCAGTGACCACAATCTGCGCCCCTGACGCGTGCTGCCGAGCTCCGGAGCGTCTCGGGCCCGCGGTGACTGCCGCCGGCCGGCCGCAGAGCGGACGCTCGGCGGATAGCCGGGCCGTAGGTCGGCTGTGTGAAATCGGCGGCAGGATGTGGTCGGCGATAGAGGCGTCTGGGCCCGCAGGGAGGACGCCGCCACGGGGCGCCGTCTCGTCGTACGCGCGCTCGGGGAAAAAGCAGGCTGTCTGAGGAAAACAGGAAAACAAAGGAGAGGAACACACAGGGAAAAGGAACGAAAACACCGTCCCGGAAACGTTGAAACGTCTTGTTTATTGGCCCGGAACAACATCGTTAATTCAGAGCGAGGCCGTAATTACCGTTCACAACGGTTTTTGATCGACGTTTTCGGCGACCGTTTCGGTTATCGATTAGGCCAGCCGGTTCAGCAGCCAATTCAATAGTCTGCTGTGACGTCACATATTTCAACTGCAGCGTTATCTCCGATTTGGTCGAAGGCAGCTGACATCGTTCAAATGTTGATGCTTAAAATATACAACAGGCATACGTTGTGTCCGCAGCAATACTCGGTTTCTCGGTTTAACTAAGTCATACCAACAGAAGAAAGTAAACTTCCAGCACCAAATGACTCTGTGCCAAAGTCGCAAAACGCCATTAATGTAAAAGAAGCTGCCTCATTAATTCAAGAAATCCCATTCATTATTTCCAGTAAAATTTATTATTTTCAGAGAGGGAGGACAGGATGAATATGGGTTGCCATGCCGCTGGGGCAACCGCCTTTTTTAACCAAAGTTTTTTTTTTCTCCTCACACCATTTCGGCGCCCTTTCGGCCACGACTGGGTCGATAGTTCTGTGTACATTATGTGTAACTGAGGTAAGAGTAACTGCATGTAATTGTGCGTTATGTTGCTGAGAGCCCTAGTTGTCAAAAAAGCTCTGAACCTCACAAGAAACACGTTCAAAACTTACATAACCATTTGTTCCCGTTGAATGTCAGTGGAGCACTAGTAGTGGAATAAATGGTTTTCGCAGAAAGTCCGTTGCCTTCGACAAGGTGAAATATATGCTCCCAAGGAACTGAAGGCGTGTACACAAACAAATGAGGCAGAACTAACACTCGGTATGTAACAATTCGATTTACGGCTGGCACATTGTCCAGGGCCACGATTCATGCATAACCATATATTAAATTTATGCAAAGCCCAAGCACAAGCCATTGTTCACCCAAATGCGCTCACCCTGGTCTTGGATGACGTAATAAACCGTAATCCGAGACGTCATACTTGAGCATGCTGTACAAAGCTTCTGTCGGCCGCCTACACAGCTGCCGAGTCAGTCACCGAAAACGACGATGGCAGAAAATGTCAAACCAAGAAACCAGCCCGACCAGGTCTGGCCCAGCCTAGCCGTCATGTTTTTCGCAGGTTTACTAATTCGCAGTCACTTCGTACTGAGTCATACCCATTCCGACAAGATAGCCCAGTTCATTAACCCTCGCCAGAACCGGGGGAGGGTGCAAACCCCTGAGTTTTTTGCTGGTAGCCCCAGAATGACCTTTTTGACCGCTCTGAACTCCTGCATAGTTGAGTCTGCATCATTTTTACGTATTCTCCAAGGAAGCCGAAATCAATACCAGGAAAGGTCACTGGCCTGTGACCTCTGTTTTGAGAGCATGTCAGGGAGAAATAATTGTTCGGCGATGGTCCAGACTTGCTAAGAAACAATTTTAGTAATTTACGTTACTTACTCCTACTCAGTCTTAAACAAAGATGTCATCCATCGTCTCAATGTCCTTCGCGCTGCAGTCTTATGTGGGCCACTGACCTTTTTGGCATGTAATCAACCCTGGAGGGATCATGATGTGATAGGAAACGTTGATTTGCTAGAAACTAGAAACAGTAACTGGGATACTTCAAGCGCATCATTCACATTACACTTCACTAAATGTTTTTTGGGGGATTCAAGTCATAGGTCAAGAGATATCAGACCAATATCATGTGACCTAACACAAGGTCAAGGATGCCGTCTAATGACCTTTAATGAAGACATGATTCGTAGAAGCGAGGAGAACAGAAAGAATAAATAAATACAAATTACATGAAAGCAATAAAAAATATGGTGTCTTTCATCACATCATTTTGACACGACTTTGCAGGACCTTGAAAACAATTTCTATGTAAAAGATAAAAGATAAAAAGAGCAATTTTTATGTAAATTTCGATTTCATGTGAATAAAGAAACTTCAAATTTACCAAAAAGTGGCCTTGGCCCTATTTCTTGAAAAGGAAGTAACAATAAATATTCCACGGTCCAGTTTCATTTCGTTGATGGATTCAGTAAGTTTACCAGAAGACGATACATTTGTTGCCTAAATTTAAGGCCGTAATTGGTATGCAACTCAGACCGAGCGAGGCGACGTCAGACGATGCGGGTTCGGGTTGAAAGGGACGGTAGGGCGTACGACGGAGGGGTTGCCTCAGCAAAGGTCGTCTTTCCGTCCCATCCGTGTCCGTCCTTTTCACGCGCGTCTGATGTCTCACCCTTCGTCACTCACTGCCGATATGTACGACCGGAAAAGATCGCTTAACATTTGTACATAGTTCTGCAGGCGGATCGGTGGAAAATGGCCGCAGCGGGAGCGAGGGCGGAGCAGCAGCAGCCGCCACGCCGGCGGCAAACAGCGTCTATGATGCGGCGGCAAACAGATGCCCTGCCTCTCATGTCTGGTCGGCCGCGGCCGACAGCCGCACGTCGCACCGCAAATCGCGGCGCCGGCCCGCAACGCTGCGGGGTCAGCAGACCACCCCATCCCACCCCATCCAGACCCCATCCCGTGATCCTGCCCGTGTAGCAGATTTCTAACTGCCTGCTTGATACTTGAACTGGTGATGACCTAGCTCGTGCCAGTCTTTCTCGCGAGTCAATCACAGAAAAAATCGTCAAGTCCAACTTCTGTTCACTTCAGTCATTCACCACACGCCTATGCCGGCACCCACACTATACGGAGATCCTTCCATTATGTCTTCAAAATCACAAGTATTTGGTGTGAGGAGTTCTAGACTTATCAAAGTTGGTGACATCGTATAGCGATTCCAAGGAACACCTGACGCTAATCTGCATTGTTGGTCGCGTGCACTGACTTTTTCATGGGAACTATCGAGTCCCGTTACTGATAAAGAATGCTATTTAGCGCAACACTCCCATTCTTGAAAACGAGAACTCGGCATTGAACGGCTGAACAGTGGGACCATTCTGCGGATGGAGATATTTATAGGGATTCTTTAGAAACTCATTTCAAACTACTTTAGAAACGAAGAATTTTGGGGTTAGGAAAATAATTTTGTTTCAGCCCGGTACGTACGATTTCGTGCTAGGGAGGGGCAGGGGAAACGGAGTTCAATAGCTTGTAGCGAGATTTACATTTACAAAAAAGGAAATGTCGAATATTTTGAAGAGGGATAGGGGCTCAAAACGACCATTTAGATAAGGGCTTGATTACACCAGCTTTCTCACGATATTTTATGGCTAACATTCTTCCAACAATTTCATTCTACCGACAATTGATAGGTCCATCGCTTAAGTTAGGAGGCTGTCGATTTTCAAAATTCATAGTTATATCCAAGGCAAATAAAAAGGGCACACGTTTATGGGGGACGATAATTCATTCTACAAGATATTTTGAATGTGGCAAGCGTTCTGAAAATATTTTCGTATGTGTCGCATCTCATATTATATACATATGGCAAATGGCCGTAGGCGGAACCATTTACCAGAAAAAAAGTAAAAAAATTTCGGCACCAACATCGCCGCTGCAAATTCAAGCCATTCTTAAACGGCACTTGAGCAACCGAGTAACGCCGCCGACTTTGACGGGACTGTCCCGCAAATGAGCGGGCTTATATGGTTTGGAGTGGCTGGCTGACCTCGACCTAATTTTGATCTAGAATGACCAGATACATTCCAAAAAACAGTTCCACTGCATTCCCGGGGAAACAACTGTCTAGAAACATGCGTCACATGGTTAAATCCATTTATGTCATATTTCGACCTTTGCTCAATCGACCTTGACCTGACTTCTTCCATTTGACCCCGGAATGGTCTAAATTGCAGTCCTGTTGCGGAAATGGCCAGGAAACATGCGACATATGACTAAACTAAATTACGATATATGTACGATATACGACCTCTATTACGTGACGTCGACCTACACCTTGACTTAACATTAGAACCTTACTCTTTCAGTATCTTTTGGAGAGAATGAACCTCGTGTTTATCTTTGGCTTCTAGGGGCCCTGAAGTAAAACAGCTTAATTTTGACTTTTGGCTTGCCCTTGACCGAACCTTTGGCTTCAAGATTCAGATTAGATGACTAATTAGAGCCGTCTTGAAGAGACATTTCGATTGGCGCATAACGCGTGAAAATCGGACGATTAGTTCCAAAGATAGGGAAAAGAAGAGAAAGAAAGAAAATATCATCTGTCCTCCCCCAGTCAAAAATTTTCGGCTGGGACGCCAGTCAATGGCGGATCAGATGTTGTGTATATAATACATGATGTACAATATGGTACATATTTACACATGGTACATATTTATTTAATGCATTAGCCTAATACCATTATCCCATTAAAGGCATAAAGCAAGAGCGAAATACAGATATTTTTTTGCTCTTTCCTTAAAAGCTAATGCGTGTCCCCTACGAGTTTCACGAACCATTCAGTGCCTCATTCCACTACGCATGCCATATTTTAGCCTTAGACCACTTGTGATTTGGAAATAGAGCCATTCAAGCCATCGTTAGTACCAAACGAGTCTTTCGGGAAAGGCCGTTTGTCTTCAAATGTTAAAAAAAGTCGGTAAACGCATGACCGGTATTACCCCAAAGACGAGCCTGCCCCGAAAAATCAGTTAGAAAGAGCGGTCAAGAACTACATGATGATCACTGTGTTTTGTTCCGCAATCAAGCCATAACTCCTCAGCAATAAGCTGAAATAAAATACCTCTTTTACGCTACCCTGGAGCCGCCTCTGATTTTAATTTCCACTGACATATATGGTATTTGGTCGTAATATATTTGGAGCTAACGACACCAACCACACTGATCCAGATATGTCTTGATGATACACTGAACATGTTGGATGAAATACTCAACCGAAAACCGATGCCTGGAGGCACCCCTGGTAGTATATATATATATATATATATATATATATATATATATATATTGTCCGTAAATTGGGATAAAAATGTCTGTATTATACGCCAGCTTTGTTTTGTTCATGCAATGGGTCATAAATTTTTAGGAATAAGATAATATAAACACCCACTTTTGCATCCCCATGAATCCACCACCACTGACCTCCACTTTCTTAACCCTATTCCCGGCAGGGGGGGCTAAATCCGCCCCCTCTCGGGTTTTTTGCTTGCCAATTCCAGGTTTTTTGACGCGGCTTCACGAAACTTGGTGACTTTTCCTAGCTATCCTTTCTACGCGCTGTGACAAAATTTCACGATTCTACTTTGCTCAGGAGCGGAGCCAGGCAACGTTTTTGGGAGGAACCTCAGGCCATTTTTGGCCTTGTTGAGGGTAAAAAAAGAATGTCTGCCAAAAACAGAGTTTTTAAGATACAACTTAAAACTTTATATGGATGTATAGCTAAGAGGTTGGGTAATGTGCGCAGAAAATTCTGTTTATCTGAGGTCACTTTACAAGGTCAGGCCAAGGTCAAAAGTCAAAATTCGTTTTTTTGCAATAATTTCGGCCCCGTTTCTTCAAATGCCAAACCCAGAATATATATGACATAGAAAGGTACCCTCTACTTGTGTACCAAGTTTCAGCTTGATATCAGGTCGGGTCACGGAGCTATCACCTAAAATGTCAGTGCGCGTACCTTATATCGCAATAACCATAAAATAATTTTTTTGGAATAGAGTGAATTCAGATCATTAAAAACGTTTACAGATAGTATCAAATGCTCACGAGATCGTTCCAGGTGACCCCAAGGTCACTGGAGGTCATGTAAGGTCAAAGGTCACAAGTTGATCTGAAGAATGTGTGACCATGACAGTTCCCCCTTTTTCATGTCCCTGGCACCGCCTATGCTAACATTATACCAACATTGTAATGCGATTTGTACTTCTTTAGCATAGCATGACTAGCAGAAGCCAAAAAAGTGTTTTTACCTTTTTTGTTCATTCAGTTGTTGGAAAATTAATCCTCCTATTTTTGAAACCCTGTGAACGCCCATGAATTCTCTCAAAATTTCAGATTTGTGTACCCATGATAAAAGCCCTATCCATCATTTTTCGATTCATGCCAGTTTCATTGAAATCGGTCCATAAACGACGGAGTTATAAGAAGTCCAAAAGTACCTCCCATTTTAGCATTTTTGCCCCCCCCCTGTATCCACAAATTTCAAAATTTTAAAAATTTATTTTTATAAAAGTGTAGTTTACGTCACGGCAAATCGATTGCCGTTTGTTGCGATAAAATCGGATGAGTAGTTCTCGAGATCTCAGGGGGGGCCGAATCCGCCCCCCACTGCCGGGAATCGACCATATCGTCTAGCCCTCCGGGAATAGGGTTAACCCTATTCCCGGCAGGGGGGGGTGGAATCCGCACCCCCTCGGGTTTCTTGCTTGCCAATTCCAGGCTTTTTAGCGCAGCTTCCTAGCTATTCCTTCTACGTGCTGTGACAAAATTTCAAAATTCTATTTTGCTCAGGGACGGAGCCAGGCAACGTTTTTGGAAGGCACCTCATGCTATTTTTGGCCATGTTCAGGGTAAAAGGAAAATGTCTGCCAAAAACAGACTTTTTAAGATAGAACTTAAAAATTTACATGGATGTATAGCTAAATAGTTGGGCAATGTGCACACAAAATTTTGTTTATCTGAGGTCATTTTGCAAGGTCAGGTCAAGGTCAAAATTCAGAATTTGTTTTTTCGATATAATTTCGGCCGCCGTCTCTTCAAATGCCAAACCCGGAACATATATGACATACAAAGGTATCCTCTACTTGTGTACCAAGTTTCAGCTTGATATCAGGTCGGGTCACGGAGATATGACCTAAAATGTCAGTGCGCGTACCCTATACCGCAATAGCCATAAAATGAAATTTTTGAAATAGAGTGAATTCAAATGATTGAAAACGTTTACAGATAATATTAAATGTACACGAGATCATTCCAAGTGACCCCAAGGTCACTGCAGGTCATTTAAGGTCAAAGGTCACAAGTTGATCTGAGAAACGTGTGACCGTGACAGTTCCCCTTTTTCATATCCCTGGCACCGCCTATGCTAACATTATACAAACATTGTAATGCGATTTGTACTTCTTTAGTATAACATGACTAGCAGAAGCCAAAAAAGGCTGTTTGCCTCTTTTTTCATTCAGTTGTTGGAAAATTAATCCTCCTATTTTTGAAACCCTGTGAACGCCCATGAATTCTCTCAAAATTTCAGATTTGCGGACCCATGGTAAAAGCCCTATCCATAATCTCTCGATTGATGTCAGTTTCATCGAAATCGGTCAATAAACGACGGAGTTATAAGAAGTCCAAAAGTACCCCCCATTTTGACTTTTTTGCCCCCCTGTATCCACAAATTTCAAAATTTTGGATTTTTTTTTTATAAAAATGTAGTTCACGTCACGGCAAATCGATTGCCGTTTGTTGCGATGAAATCGGACAAGTAGTTCTCGAGATCGGGGGGCGGCCGAATCCGCCCCCCCGCCGGGAATCGACCATACCGTCTAGCCCTCCGGGAATAGGGTTAAAAATACTTGAAGGTGTACAGGCTACAAATATTTCGATCATTTCAATCGTTCCTGCCATCATGAAGGGGATGAAAGTAGTGTACGTCGAAGCGCGCGACCTCCACAAAGTGCGATATTACCCCATGCCTTCGCAAAAGCATGTTCTGGAACCGTCTCTGGAGGAGGTAAATTTTTGAATTTTTCTCATAATATGTGAAAACACATGTGGAAAAAGCCACATTGTTTCGTGAAGTAGTTCCAACAAAGTCCGGAAATGAGCGATGAACCGGAGGGGGAGATTTGCCTCCTAGCGCGGAAAAGCTTCGATCTCCCCCCCCCCCCCCCGGCACGGGATGGGATTAACCTGTCGATCACGCCACCGGAGCCGAGGGCGCGCCGCACCGGCCGACGGGCGCGGCGCCTCTCTGTGCCGACCGCGTGACTCCGTGCCGACCGCGTGAACTCAGCGGCGCAGCCGATGGCGTGCTTCACTTCATAGCGTGCACCTAATTAGAGCATGTTTTCAAGCATTCTCCAGGTGCACGTACTCACGGCGGTCACAACTACGTGCTTGTATTATTCCGTGCAGGCAAAGGCACCTCTACGTGCTGTTTCAGTTTTCCTCATCGACCAAAGATGGGTATCTCATTTTTATGAAGATATGTTGTGCATTATATAATGTCTACGTGACGTTTTCACGGACCTTGGTATACCAAATGCAACTTTAAGCATTTGCCAAGGACTGAACAATAAGCAACGTTTTTATGTTGTTTTTGTTTCACATAAGGTTAGCAATAAACAAACGGCATGATAAACGATATGTTTGACATCGGAGTCGAGGCGTCGATTTCTACGATTTTTTCACTTCGGCGTTAATGATGAAGTCACAGGTCAAGTCAAACACGAAATAGTGGCCACTTTCTCCGGAGTCGCCTAATCACAACAGAAAGCACAACGAGACAGAAGTTTGTTGGTGCTATGTCCCTGGCAGCTTAAATTCATATTCGAAGCGCCACCTGACCCTAGGTCATGCAGGTTCAAGGTCACAGGTCAAGTCGAATTTGACATTCGTTGTATCGTGTCATGTGATGCATGCTTCTTAACCCATTTGACAATGACGTTTTAAAAATGACACTTTCAAAGACCCTAAGGTACGGAAAGCTTGAAATGGACCCATTCATCGTGCACATGCAGCATTGCAACATTTTGTAGTTTCATGCTCGGAGTACCACGGACACACTAGTGACCTCCACCTGACATTTCTGCATAACCCTGCAAAACAGTCTGTCTATGTCTATGTGCATTTCGACGGAATGTTGCACAATATTGTAAAGGCTATCTCCACGCTGGGCATTTAGAACGTCAAACAGACACCACCAGTTTACTCATTAAGCTGAAATTTGAATAGAATCATCAAAGATCAGATTACGAAATGTCTAGCAGTGTTGCAAGGAACAGCTGTGTAAGTTCTACGTATAATTTGTTGCAAGAAAACTCCCTAATCTATCTGACCGTATCCAAAAGTGCGTAGTCATCTCCTTTTCTTAAATGTATTCCCAGGAGACAAAAAAATAAAGAACACGCATTTCACCTAGGATGACCTGGCATGAGGTATCAAGAGCCCTGGATTGAACTTTCGGGTCATGCTGATATGTAATGTAAGCCACAACCACTAAAACTGATGGACAAATCGCAAAATATGGTAGTCCTTATGGCGTCATTAAGACGTGACTTATGTCGACCGCGTTTGCCAAAAATCGTCATTATGTGCACAACTGATGTAAGACAGAGAACTAAAAGTTTCAGAACGCTGCGTTTATTCCTTGGGAAGATATCTGGGAAATGTGCCAGGGGATGGGGGTGGAGGCATTAAATGTCCCTCTCCCAATCATTGGCGGGTTAATAATACATCTTGTTCTTAGCGACCTTTGTATGTTTGTGACTGCGCCTCGAACAGAAAACCATAAGGAAACCGCTTAAAAAAGCATATCACGTTGCTCAGCCCTGAAAGACTACCAAGTTCACCCTCTTTCTGGTGATGACCAGTGGGCAGGCACACTCTTTATGCATGGCAAAGGAAGTGTGATTTCTTGGAAGAATAGGTGGCACTTGAATAATATTTACGACTGAATTGGACGAATTAGCCCAATATCGAAGGTGTATACAGATATCCTTATTCAATTACATACTTATGTTGAGTTTTGAGACGTCCCACGACCTACTGGCCATTATATGCCGCCATTAAAGTCCGTGTGAGTTACGTTATTGTCAAGTGTATGAGATGCATTTCGAGACAGAACAATCTTCGTCCCGATTGTTGCAAGTGCTATTATTTTAGCCCTCATTTCAAGAATTTATCTTAGGATTTAGCTGCTCGCAAAAAGCTCCGAGGGGTTTTTATTGTGCAGACCAGGAGGAGATCACCCGCACAGCCTCTCACACTCTCCTTATTCAGTGCTTTGAAGAAGTATATGAATGGAGAAAGGGCCATAAATACATGGGAAGCTCAAACAGTAACCACTTTGTTTTGCAATTTGCAACCGAAATGATCAGAAATAGGACGGATGTGTTCGATTATACGGAGTTATTTGCTTCTTTACCTTGTACAAACAAACAATGAAGTCAGTTACTTCTCAGTGTTCCGGGTGACATTGTGCGATTCCAAGTCATTAACCCGCCTCCGACCGGTGGGGGGTTGACCGCCCCCTCGAGGTTTTTTCTAGGATTGCGAAAGAACGGACAAATACAGCACCACAAAACGTCGTGTATCCTTTCCTTGATCATTTTTACACCTAGTGTCAAAGTTTTGACCTCAGGTCAAGTCAGGTGTCTGACCTAGGTCACGCCAAACGGACCTATGCCCAAAAAACTTTAGCACCATATGTTTTTTTTTTTGGAAAAAATATCACAATAATACTTTCAGAGGCTAGTGGTCTTGATAAATGCAACACATCTGATATCTCAGATTTTTTTGAATTTTCTAAGTCATTGACCTAAGGTCAAGCCCATTTTTAAGACATGTCGTTTTTTCGGAAATTGGCGGAATTTTTCAAAACATTTTTAGTGTGGAGTGAAGCAGACATCTAGTTCCCGTCAATGGGCAAAGTATCAATGACTTCCATCCATTGGCCTGAGGTCAGGTCACGAATAACTGTTGTGGGCCAAAATGTACCATCATCAAAATCAGCGATGAATTACTCAGAATGGGTAGAAACTGGCAGAGCTGGCTTGGACAGACGTAAGTAAAACCAGGAAAATAAAAAAGTTTTGAAAAACTTTATATTTTGGGAATAAATCGGTTCTCGCGAACAAAGCTGCGCCAATTGTGTAGATCGTTACTAATGAATTTTTCAAAAAATAAGCTTGAGAAAACATCACAAGAACCACTAAGATCAATAAAATTTACATGGATAGGCTTATGTCACGAAAATAAAGGAACGCTAAAATTAGTTCGCGTTAATTTCTTGCTGCGTACGGCTGCGGCGCCCGCCGACAATCGGCGTGGAGATTGCCGGGTCTTTAACTCAACGTTTCGGGGTATATATTGAATAAATCTGAGAAATTAGACGTGTATCGGCATCTGCGGACCTTTAATTGTGCGTTGGTGCCTTTACCTATGCGTTATTAGTCACAGCCCTAGATTCAGGCCGTTTCTCGTTTTGATGCAGTCAGCTATGAGAAAACATATAGGATGTAAATTGCTTACACATTATCTGAAACTAAAAATGAGACCAGTTTCGAGCTCTACTGGCCACAAGTTTTCCAACGGTGTGCTTATTTTTATCGTGCGACCAACCGTTCATGAGTTAGAGGGGGCGGTCAACCGCCCCCCCCCCCCCAGTCGGGCGTGATCGTCGCCGACCAACGGTCGTGCGCGGGTTAATTGCAATGCAATAATAATAGAAAGATCGTGATTGGGCGATGCTGTCTTTTCCTTCCTCATTTCAGCGTTGTGGTTTGAACCCGCGCATTGGTGGAAGGTTGGCTAGGTGTTTGCTCCATGTCTTCTTTGCCATCAGAACTCCGCCCACTACCTCAGTTCACTACAGATTTTGCTTCCTATTCCATACTTTGTAGTTTACAAACACAGACCATGAATGCCCTGCCCTCAGGCACCCAGTGCATTCTGTGTAACTATTCGTGTCTATGAGGGAATTAAATCTTGGCGTGCCGCTATACCAGAACCCGCGTGTCTAGCGTCAATGACTCAGCTCACGCCTCTTTTATGTGTCATAAATTGTATCGGCCGAAATGGGGATATTGCGTTCTTAACGGATTCGGGCAATCGTTCCATTTATGCAACGTTTGTTTCAGCATGAAACAAGATTTAGCCAAGAAAAGACGGAAGAATGGCTGCCGCAAGGGCTAGAATGGAGAGAAAAAAAAACAAAATGGTGATAGCACAAACACACACATACTTTTTCGTGTCGCCTTACACCAGGCGCAATGAAGACTGCTAATTTTGGGGGAAAGCGGTGTGTACTGAAGAACTGACCTTTCACGAAGCAAACATTTATGTGTTACAATTTTCCTTTTCAGTAACTGTTCGCTTTCTCATGAGCAATAACATCGTTTTGTCCCCAATAACGACAATTGTTTCTTCCTCATTGGGATAAAAAATGGCGCTATCTTCTACCCAAAATAAGATTTGAGGTCCCGTATCTCATCAGACTGTCCACCTAGGGGACGTGTAGGTGGAACTGATGGACAACAATTGTCTCAAATCAGCCATTTGTTTATGCCGTCTTTGGGGATCCCTGCCCTGTACCAGCACCTACGTGATGTGCCAGTTTCCTTCGATGTCGTAGACCCTCACAATCTCACGTCTTGAATATGGTATGCTTCTGTCCCTCTTGCAGTGCAGTCAGAAAACTACTATATCTTCTCTGGCAAAAACTCGCGTTTATTTCAACAAATGCGTTTTATGCCGTCACGACGAACCAAGACAGCGCCGTTTTACATCGTTTCCAAACATAAGACGTCCGAAGGCCAGGATTAATGTCGGACGGCAGCCAGGACAAGGCGGACAGATCTGGACATTACCTCGAACCGGTCGGGCGGAGGCAGCAGCCTGACTGGTGACCGCTCATCACGTCAGGCTGCGTCTCTACCCGTCAGGCACGGGGCGGCAGGCCGGCGGCGGCGGCCGGCTGTCGGAGCGGGCGGCGGCGATCCTCTGACCTCCTCAGCTTCCCTGCCGGCCAACTTCAGAGGGCCGGTCGGGCGCCGCCGCTGCCGCCGCCACAGGCCGGCCGATCTCTAGCGGTCCGAGTTGAACAGCTGACGGAGAGGGCACGGTCCGTCGTACGACTTAACGGCAAACGGACAGCCGGCCTCGGTCCTGGGCACCGTGACCAGGAGACAGACGAGCACGAGCAGCAGCAGCAGCAGGGTGAACTGCATGGTGTCGGATGCGTCGACAAGCGGGGATACTGCCTGGAGGGTGCTGTCGGCTGTTTATATACGGTTGTTATCCAGGTCGCCTTGAACCTCCCCCCTTCGAAGGATCCGGTACCACAAAATGCCTGCACGCCATCATGCAGGTTTTCAAATAGTTGCATAGGTGAATTACGTGTTACATAACCAGGGAAAACATGACCAATATTGTTGGAGCCGAAAACAACTTGCTTCAAGGATGCTCAGATTCAGAGACGTTAAGGCGTGCAATGACAAAGTCAACAAGGAAGCAACGATCAGGGCCGCTGTATGGCCGCTGATGACTACTTGTGAGCAAAACGCCCATGTCAGTTTTGAAATAGTTTTTCAATATGGTTAAAAGTGAATCCATTGTGTCTTTCGAAATATTTTTAAATGATTTTATCTTCGTGATGTGATATTTCCATCAAGCAGGGAAAACTGCCCAATGAGCACCATTCTGCCTAACTGCGCCACCCCCATTACCTCCTAGTTGCGACAGCTGATTGCCAGATCAACAATATTTTTTTTAGAGAGACGGCATCGTTGTAAATTTGACCTCCTTTTCATCCTCCTCGACAGTGATGCAGACGTGCAGTAGGTCTGCGAAGTTTTAATACAAGTTTGAAATAATTTTCTGGCTTGTGGTATCCTTGTACAACGGTGCTATCAATGTCGTGAAGCAAATTTGATCCTAGGCAATGCCTCCGTCGTGGAATTCTGCTTTAAATGTGATGAGAATGGAGGTGATAAATGAGCACAGTTTTTGTCTGCGGAGAGTTTTGTTACAGTTGAGTTTTTGTCGTGTTAGCGCCACCATTTGTCGTGCCTTATTGTGCCAGTGGCGCAGTTAGGGTATGACCATAAAACGGCGCAATGATGGTTGTCCCAGTGTTTCGTATGTGTCTGGGACGTATTTAAGGATGGAATCACCGACAGATCTCGACTGCAGAGAGGGCTCTTTGGGAGTGAGGCAGAAACGTCACGACGGCCCGCCTGCGACAATGCGGGCCGAGCAAACTTATGTAAAATATCGCGTTTATCATTCATCATGGAATCACAGCCCCAAGCATCTCCCCAGGACGAGAATTATGGCGACACACACGGGCTACAATGGATCTTGCGGGGAAAACTTTTTTTATTTTGCCAAATTTGTTTAGAGGGGTCGCTCAAGAGTGAAACATTTTCCGACCAAAAGGGACCAAGCACATCGCCTGCCAAGCATGCGTCTATGTACCCCCTTCTCCGGGTCTGCCCAGCGCCGTGTCGGGCTCCAAGGACCTCTTACCGTCTGTGAGGCAGCCCACCCCACAGTGCATAGGTGCATCCTGGCAATGCTCCGAGTGGGGTTGGGTTTGCGATGGATAAGTGTTGCCCTAGTCACAACTATGAGTCATTGATTATTGGGCAGCGAATATTGTCTTGTTCCAGGGCTCACAGACCGTGTGGTTGAACACCAAAAAATGGTTAAACCACCGTGGACCATAAGAGATCTGGCTGAAGCAAGGGACAGTGTGGCGAGTGGAATGTCTGTCAAGAAAGCGTCTCTGAAATTTGGGTTAGTGCATGTAGCAATTTCAGTTACTTTAGTGAGCAACTTCACTGGCTCGGCTGCTTTCTTTTCTATTTTTTCTACCATGAAATGCTCTCACACTGAATCCAGTCTCCCGTTTCCTTTCTCTTTTCGCCACATGATCACGTAGTCACCTCAATCCCTCGTCTTCCAAAATGCCAAGAACAACGCTTCAAGATCATGTTTCCAATCGCATCAGAAGTAAATCAGGGTGCTCACCTCGTGCCCAGAAGAGGGGCACGCGTAGGATTCTCGATAAAAAATGTGAGGGGCAGATAGTTACTCACATCAAGGAGACGAGAGCTAAGTTCTATGGACTTACCCAGACAGAGATCCGCCGCATTGTGTTTAGCGTTGCTGACATGAAGGGAGCGGATCACGGGTTGAAGGACGGGATGGCCGGAACGAAATGGATGCGGCTGTTCCGAGAGCGCCACCCTGACATCACCCTGAGAACGCCAGAGTCCACCAGCATCAATCGCCTTGTTGGCTTCAGAAAGGATACTGTGGAGCGGTTCTACGGTCTGCTCCATGAACTTAACGACAAGCACAAATTCAGTGCAACACGAGTGCACAACGTCAACGAAACCAAAAAAACACCACGGTGCCACGCCCACCCAAGGTCATGTCACCGAAAGGGGCACGCCCATTGGAATAGTGGCCTCTGCGGAAGGGGAATAAACATAACCACCGCTCACTGCATGTCGGCGTCAGGCGTGCATCTCCCGCCCCAAATGATCTTCCCGCGCAAACACCTCAGTCAGCAGCTCCAGCGCGGGGCGGCTCCGGGGCGATCTTCGCCGTCTCAGACGAGGGGTCGGCGACTCGTGGCACGCTCCTGACCTGGCTAAAGCATTTCCAGCGCATCAGTGGGGCACGTGAGGGGCGTGATGTCCTCCTAATACTGGACAACCACTCGTCCCACATCTCCGCGGAAATATTGGAGTTGGCAAGAACTAGCCACATGGTCAGTATCCCGCCACACACATCCTACAGGATCCAGCCTCTGGACGTGGGGTTCTTCAGATCATATCAGGCAAAGACGGCCGAGCTGTCCCACCAGTGGATACGGGCCCACCCCGGTCAGCGCAACACACAGTATGAGATGGCAGAAATCACGGGTCAGGCCTTCCTTAAAATTGCCTCGGCTGAAAAAGAAGTGAGTGCGTTCAGGGTTACGGGACTCATGCCTCCCTTCATTTGCCCATTTGGGTACAGTGACTTCCAGCGCGTGGAGAATGTCTGGGTGCCGATTGACGCCGAGCAGGGGGATCACACCTGTACTGAAGGCATCGTAGCGCGATACCAGGCCAGCCCCGCACCTCTTGGCCCAGCCTCACGCAGCCCAGCCCTCATAACATAGGCCCAGACAGCACTGCGACCGGCAGCGAGGCTAACGGCGGCTCCAGACACACATGCGTGTCAACTGCCCGCGCGGGAGAGCCCGGCAATCTGTCAGGCGCTGACAGAGAGCTGATCAGTGTCATCACTGGCACACTGATGGAGGCGACGGCAGATGGGGATAGGTCTACAACAGATGCGGACATTGAGCAGCTCCTGGCACTGCCCAAGCCAGGCAAGATGGAGAAAGAGCGCAAACGTCGCTGTCAGAGGTCTGAAATTCTGTCTAGCTCGCCCATGAAAGCTAGAGTACTGAAAAATGAAACAAGGAAAAAAGAGAAGAGCAGGGACAAGGCAAAACCTCGAAGAAATAAAGAGAAGAAGAGCAAGAAAATAAATGAGTCCGGAAGCGACATGGACACGTGTCTGATGTGTGGCGAAGGTGTTGTAAGAAAAGATGAGGTGAGGCTCAGGTGCACGAAGTGCAAGAAGTGGAGCCACAGGGAATGCACGGACAGTGCTGGAACATCTCACGGCAACGTGTGCGACTTTTGTCGCTAAATTCGGCAGGGCAAGAAACATATTCATAGGAGTGCGGCGGGGCAGCCACAACTAAAGAAGGCATGCCCGTTTTTGTTCCTTACCGGCATTTCGCCCTCATAACGTTGCGTTCCATTGACTTTTATGAACAAAAATGTCGCGCGTGTGTTGCAATAAAGAGATGATGTACTTAGCAGGGGTATTTAAGCCATGTGCATAGCGAGGAGAAAGAACGAATAACGGCATGTAGAATAAAACGAAGACGAGGGAAGGTGTAGGATACATATGAAGGAATTAGGAGGAGCGATAGGTGAAAATGTCCAAATGTATCAAATAGTGGTATATTGTTTCCTTTGCTGTCGCAAAAGTACCTGAAACTCCGCATCATATCTATGGTGGCGCATTTAGGCACATCATGTGGCGCAAATATGGCAGGGTTGCCTTAATTGCGCCTTTTGCAGTGCCTTACTGGAAATGAAATAAAAAATAGTAGACAGCGATCGAAGTACTAAAGCACCAGATATTCCGATGGCCAGAAGACTAGAGAAGATATATGAGAAACAAATGAGAAATTTTTTGCCATATCGTAGTCACAGTCCCCCTTCTTCGAAAGTGGCGCAGATTAGGAAATTTCCCCTATTTCATGACCGGCGAAAAAAAACATCCCGTGTTGTTAAGTTCACAAAACGTTTCAGATTCATAACATTGCTTAGTTTTTTTCTGAATGCCATTTACGTCCACAGGCCAAATCCCTGCCAGTAATGGCTTGAGAATATGGAGGTGATGGAGGTTCTAGACCCCTCCCCCCGTATTCTCAGATATTTTAACATTAGGTCTACAAAATTACTATTGAAGGGATGGTCTGAAAAGCAATGAAGACCACCTCATCATAGTCAGAAATATGCCGTCCTTTATTAATCCCGGCCTTCGTCTTAAGTTTCGAAGCGATGTAAATCGAAGCTGTATCGGTTCTTCGCGACGGTATAAAATACATTTGTTGAAACAAATCGACGTGTCATTTGCACACTGAAAAAGAACATTTACACCCATACATGCAAGAAAAGCTAAACGGCACTGTCTTCTGAAAGCGGTACCAGTGTCCTCAAACACCTATTAAGATGCTTGGTTGGCCCAACTCGCTTGAGTAGCTCCCAAACTTACGCGGACCTTACGTTTTGTGTATGGGTGTTCCTAAAGAAACTGAGGTAACATAACCCCTGTTTTGGGTGTAGAGAGAGCGAACGACGGGACGCTAAGCAGGATAGTAAGGTACTGAGCTTTTGCGCATGCGCAAACAGGCGTGACCAATCGCGTTTCAGCGTTGTCGGCGATTTAATCTGCTATGAAGCACCGTGTCGCAGGGAGGATCGACGACAGTCAGCAAGTAAACTCCGCATGCTGCATTAAAATGATAGGTATCCTTGTCCGACAGTTTGTGTAAAACGCACGATGAATTCGATTGAATCAACGGGAATGATGACAGTAATAAGCTGTTGCGTGGTAACCGTAATATGTTCGGATGTTCGACATTCGTTACAATGCCATAGACAGGCAATGGCGCCCATCCATTTGCATGTCGGAAGGCCACTCTACTACAATGGCGGGGAGACGTGTTAACGAGCGCAATCACAACAGGCATGGGGATGAAACGAGCATTGAATAATTTAGATGTCGCTATAATCATAGGTAGGGAGCTATGGAACGGTCCGTAAACCCATAAAATGGATTTGGTTACATATTAATGCATGTTCATAACAATGCTGCCATAATGATGTTTGTGCGCAAAAAGATTGACTGGTACCCCTATAACTGCTGTCCGATGTAGGCCGTATTGCAAGTTCCCGCAGCATCAGCGTCAAGCTCACACGAGCCTCTTGCTTGGTGCTTTACGGCGTGCGTGGTGCAGCCACGTAGCCAGGATTTTCTTCGGGGGGAGCAAATATCAAATTTTGTGATATGCCATTGGAATCTGACAAACTTTATAAGGGGAAAGCAGCAATTTTATGTAGTTTACCTAATATTTGACGCACAGGAAGACATATAATGTTTGCTTTTGCAACATAAATATGACCACTGTGACGTAATCCTGCGAAATCGCTATATATCTAGTAAAGACCGCTTGGCTCAGGGGGGCCATGGCCCCCAAGATCCCCCTTGGCTGCGTCCCTGACGTGGCGGGTACAAGCCAATAAGAACTGTATGGACGCCAGCAATGAACACGACAGCTCCATTGATGCTTTGTCTTATATGAAACGGGATTTAGAAAACTGGGCAAGTTTCACGTGGGAAAGGGAGCAGAGCTGCCATTTGTAAGCCTGCATGCCCGCAAGGCGTGACCCGAAAAAAAGCCCGCCAGGCCTTTGGCTAAGTTTCCTGGCCAATTTGTGTGGTTCCGTGAGCTTTTGGTGGGCTTTCAGGTACTAGATATAGAGATGAAATACGATAGTGCATGCGGTTTTTTGTCAAAACTACACAAAACTGTGTACAAGTTTGTCAGTTTTGCTTGTAATTTTCTTCTCAGCACATCATTACAGCCTACCAAAATCGTTCTGAAATATTTGCAAAGGCTGTTCTGTCATCAAAATTAAACTTTGGAACCCAAAGTTTCAACTATGGGATTCTGTGGGGTTTTTCGAAAATTTCGTACGGGTGGCAGCTTTACAAGTGAGAGTACGTGTTCCAGAATAAATGGCACTTGAAAAAATTGCCCCTATTGTCTGCACATCCACCATTCTTTACCCTGGTAACGCACCTGTAGGGTACGACAGTGTATCTGCTGACAAAAGTCATTCAGACTCAAAATATCTATTTTGTTATCGTTTTTGCCATGAAGTACAAACACTTGGGCCATGGGTTGATTTAGAGTATGACCTTGGGTCGTGCTGGAATAGGATGGAAGACCATTGCCTTAAACTAACCATGCTCCCAACGTTTTCCGCCCGGCCGTCCGGCTTCGATGTACATTTAGCTGAATTTTTAGCGGCACACTGCCATGGGATTGCTGGGTCCTTGCCAGACGCAAGTCTGCTCTGAACTCGCCGCTGATTGGCCGAAAACGGAACGATAGGTTCACGTGGCTAATGCTTGATTTCGTAACCGTGTGCGTTAAAGTCATTATGTTAGTTCATAAAAACGATTTTTTTCGCCATAAAATATGGTATGAGGAAACGAAAGATAGGCAAAAAATGTCAGTGTGTTGACAAGTAAATTCTGTTTCACTTCCGTATACCGCTCTGAAACGGCCCCTAGACATGAGTACTCGTCGAACCTGGCCTAAAGGGATCTAACTTTGTGTAGCCGGGAATTTCATATTTGTGGAACCCAGTTCTTTTTCTCTTACATCGTTCGCAGGCGTCTTTAATAAGTTTTATGACTATAAGGAAATAACGCGTACCGAGAAATGTTTCGCTCATGCGGTTTTCGTGGTTTACGCCGATATATCTTGTAAAGCTGCCACTTTTGAGCCCGCATGCCCGCAAAGGCGAGCCGGAAAGGCCCGCTGAGCTGTTGTGGGTTTTCCTGGCCTGACTGGATGGTTCTATGGGCTTTTTTTGAGCTTTTAGAAGTCAAACATCAAGCAGAATGAGGAATTGTGTTGAAAACTGGCAGTATGACCATGTTTATGGACTGAACAATGTAATAAAGCTTTCTGATATCAATCTGAAGCGATCGTATCTGTTATTTTGGGCTCGAAGTTAAGTTATGTAGTTTTCAATTGTGGTCCCTGTGGGCTGTTTCTCTGGGAACTCCCTTGCGGGGCGAGGCGGACTTTCAGATTTGGATTGCGGGCCTGGGCGGGTTCCAGAATCCAAAAATGGTGACTTTTCCAGTAACAGTCACGAAAACGATGTTTTTGCCATTTGCACCAACAATTTAGTCCTTTGCGCATGTCATGGCACTGCAACCGTTTGCATGACGTCCATGCTTGTACTGGCAAAATGGCGCGAAAAATTAAGTTACATCCGGCTCAACTTACCCTATGGGTGGGCTAAACTGAGGTGCATAATGGAGAAAGTCGAACATGAATGGTTAAGTGAGCATGACGAGAAAGAAACTCTTCTTTGATAGCAGTAAATATTCTTGACCGACCTACCACCCCGTGGTGGTTTGATTTAGCAGCAAGAACCCTGTACGCTTCAGTCTCCGGAGTCTGGCAAAAGACGTAGTTTCTGGTGTTCGGCTGCTGAGATGGTGCCCCTTTTTGAACCGTCTGAGCCATTCTACTCCAACTTTTCCGTTCTTGTCCAGCTGTCCGGGACGCTGACGTTTTGTGCCGCAAATTCAGTCGCTAACTGACAACTAGGCCCTTCTCTATGGTTGCATCAAAAGTCTTTTCAGCAACAGTGGTGGTTTAATAACCCAACTACGATGTCTTTTGGTTACAAACTGCGTCATGGACACACCCTGTGACACCTCTTGAGCCGCCTCTTCGAGAGTAAGCAGACCAGGATCCCTTCCCGTTTTCATTGCGGACAGGCAGGAATTTGGAAAATGATAGGCGAAGCGTACAACAACCGAAGCAGGAAAAGGACCCAATGCAAGGATGTCGGTTGAGGCGTGGGAGGGGTACAGGAAAGTACTGGACCTTCATAGCGGTAGGCGTAAACCCTCGGGAATCCTCTCACATCCAGAGTTTTGAGGTCATGGGCACTGCCCATCACGAACATCCTCAAGACCACCATTGGCCCGAACTTGCTGGAGCTGATGGAAGAGGAGAATGAGCTCTCCACCTACCAGAAATACGGGCACGGCCTGGTGATAGCGACCTGCACCGGCAGCTAACCCGTCCGACCTGCCAACTTAGAAATCGGCCCGGTGAACAGCAGCAGATGACTGACCACGGCCAACCGCTTCTTCTGGATGTGGTATGACTTCGCGGATTGCGGGCTAAAAAAGCCAGGAGCCAAGAAAAAATATCTGCAAGCACGTGTCGCCATATATCATTCCACTTGGCTCGGCGACAGGATGAAAAATCACTGGCTGCGGGGCGCCCATACCTGCCCGGACCAGCTGAAGGTCAGCCACCGCAGAAAAAGATATTGGTACTCAAACACCTGGAGTCAGACACGTAGCCGGGATTTTCCTCGGGGGGAGCAAATGCGATTTTTTTCAAATGCCACTGGTATATGAAGACAATTATAGGAAGCAGCAGTTTTATGAGATCTGCGTTCTATTTAATGCCAATGAAAACATATAATGTTTACTTTTGCAAGATATATATGATCATTATTACGTCCTCCTGCAAAATCGCTTTATATCTAGTGTGGACCGCTTGGCTCGGAGGGCATGGCCCCCATGGGCCCCCTTGGCTACGTCCCTGCCAGGAATCCAGTCCAGCTGGTTGGATCCTCTCCATGCTCTGCTCTGCAGCAAGGACCGGAAGGACAGGAAGTTGCCTGAAGAGAAAATTCTGGATGTGCGAGGGATGGCGTAAGAGGAGGACGCGGAGGACCGGACTAACATCAAGACGAGGTGCAGGATCAGCCTCAGCAAGATGGCCCTCCGAGTTCCGGGACCCCATCCTCTTGAACCAGAACAGGGGAGTAAACTTGTCCTCACTTCGGATACCTGCCGACCAGACCAGGAGGTTTACGCCTGCCCCTACGGAAGCTGAGTACTTTCTCGTCCACGGACAGAGACAAGATGCGGCACGAGGGCCCACCTCGTCTCCTGGTGAGAGGAGAGAGGTCCTACCGTCCTGATTAAATGTCGAGGCCGTCTTCTGGTGCGAGAAGAGGGGTGACTTCATCAGGATGAAACTGGCCCGCGGAAAAATGACTACAGGCGTCTTGAAGTCTAAGAATGGCCATGCAAATACTCGCAGATAAGAATGGCTTGCTCTGTTCTGTGCGATTTGTTTTACCGATTTTGAAGGGCGTTTCTTCAGTTTAAGTACGTACTTTTTGTAACTCAAAACATGCAAATAACACGTTTTCTTCGAACAGTAACAATAGTCAATATCTTATCATATATTGTCAAGATATTTATTAAA
Source organism: Capitulum mitella (assembly GCA_030062745.1). Taxonomy (NCBI): domain Eukaryota; kingdom Metazoa; phylum Arthropoda; class Thecostraca; order Pollicipedomorpha; family Pollicipedidae; genus Capitulum; species Capitulum mitella. Next base: position 6,536,509 of record CP099848.1, read on the forward strand.
ATAACGATACTCTGCACGCTACAGAGGTTAAGGCCGTCTTCACAGCTGAACACGAGGTAACTGCAAGTCAGATTTGTACGTCACAAGACCTGAACATTTTGCGAGATGTTTCACTAGCCGCAATGTGAACGCCTACAAATGTCACTACGCCGCCTTACAAAACTCAATTTTCCAAATGGCAATATGGCCCGCAGCGTATCCCACTCTGTGCCAGTGCCCCGTGCTGCAGTTGCCGTCCTGATTAAATGCCCCACTCCGTCCCAGTTCTGATGTCACAGGCCGGCCAACAGAATCCGAATGGCCGGACTAGATGTGTCAGACTGTACCACATTCTCTTTTGTCCTAGTTAGACATGGGTTTGATTACCGTCGGAGCCGGAATCGAGTCTGGGCGCATGTCCGTTTTGGACCGGACTCGGACTCATCAGTTTGCAAAACAGTCGTCCCGGACTAAGACTCACGACACGGACTCGAAGTCGGACTCTTGGTTAGGTTTTTGAACTCAGATCCGCCTTGGGTTGGCCGACTTGACTGAATGTCCCGCTTTTTCCGAGATCCGATTGTCCCAGTTGAGTGTCCTGGCTGAATGCCCCGGTTCCCGCTGAACCCGCGGACACCGGCAAGACGACGATGAAAAACATTTACCCTGTTCATTCTAGGAGTTAAGGTACGCTTGGTTCAGATGGACTAATTAGGGTCGATGTAAAGCAGAAAGTACAGTTTGCGTCTCGTTCTCAGTTCTGGAAAGACGTGGGGAGAATGAGCGGGCGACTGGGTTTCAAAGAATGGGCCATGACAGCCTTGGCGTCATGGAAGGAGAAGATTGCCTGGCCCTGAAAGGTTCGCCAGGCAAGATTTGATGAACGTATGTTCCAAACACGTGACAGTTTTTTACCTTAACATAATGCGCGACCAAACGGTCGTAACACCGCATGCTTTAGGTGATGGGCGAGGAGCCCTTGGGAAGAATTGGGGGCGCAGCCAAGAAATGTTGTTTGAGGTCCTAACGTTCCTGATAGCTGTTCGTCAGGGCTGGGCCCTAAAGCCAAAACAGATTTTGAATGACTCATAGGACACATCCAGATGAACTGGAAAATGGGCACCTTAAATGGGATACACGTTTGTCTAATTTTGAAACTTCAAGCGGGCCATTATCCTTAACCTTTGTGCGTCCATATTGATCCACATAAGATCTTTCACAGGGCATATTTAGACATTCAGATGTGTTCACTCCGTGTTGTTTTAATGGTGAAATATTGGGATAACTGTGTATTAAAATGCTTTGGAATTGCTGGGTTGCAGTTATTAAAAATTTCAGAAATGGGTCCACATCAAATTCATTTATTAGATACACACGCAGCAATTCGCGGGTCTTCTGCCTGATTTCAATTAAGTTTTTTTTAGCCGTGTGCTACCTGTCCTGCAATATCGTTACAGAGTTTTGTCTTCAGAACTCAACTGCTTGGCAGGTCCATTAAAAACAGAGTCACGGCTCATATTGTTGTATTTCATGATCACCCGCCAGCTTCAAAATGCTACCCCTCCCCCCCGAATCCTAGAAACATCGTAGAGTTAAGAGCACACGGCCGTGAAAGGGAATAACAGCCGCCATTCCGATCCTGATGTTACGCCATGCATAGGTACGTGTGCTGCTCGAACTGATATGGAAGCTCAATCTCCTTAACCCTACTCCCGGAGGGCTACACGGTATGGCCGATTCCCGAGAGGGGGGGGCGGATTCGGCCCCCCTCAGATCTCGAGAACTAAACATCCAATTTCATAGAAAGTTAGGGCAAGCGATTTTCCGTGATGTAAACCGCATTTTGATAAAAGGGAATTTTAAAATTTTGTGAGGGGTGGATACGAGGGGACAAAAAAAATCAAAACGCGGGATGTTTTTAGACTTCTAACTCCATTGCTTATGGATCGATTTTGATGAAATTGGTGTGAATCGAGAGATTATGGATGGGACTTTTACCGTTGGTCCATTCATTTGAAATTGTGGGAAAATCCATAGGCGTTTGCAGGGCTACGAAAATGGGAGGATTATTTAAAAAACTGATTTAACAAAGAAATTTAAACCATTTTTTGCTTTTAATACCCATCTTATGCAGAAGTACAAGTCGTATCACACTGTTTGTATAATGTTAGCATAGGCAGTGCCAAATGATGAAAAAGGGGAACTGACACGGTCACATGTCTATCAGGTAAACTTACTACCTTTGACCTTAAATGACCCCAGGTGACCGTAGGGTATGGTAACATGAAGTGATCTTGAATGCATTTCGTGTTGTCTGAAAACGTCTCCAGTCATTCTGAATCATTTTTTTTTTAATTCCATTTTACGGCTGATGTGATATAGGGCACGCGCACTGACATTTTAGGCCGCAGCTCCGTGACCCGACCCGATATCAACTTGAAACTAGGTACACAAGCAGAAGACACTCTTCTAAGTCATATGTATTCTGTGTTTGGCGTTTGAAAAAATAGCCTTAAAATTATTAGTATAAAACCAGATTTTGACGTTTGACCTTGGTCTGACCTTGTGAGGTGTTCTCAGATTTACAAATTTATGTTTGTATGTTTTCCCACCTATTCGGACATACTCCGACATAAACGTTAAGCTTCATCTTAAAAACGCTATAATTTGGCAGCCATTTGTCTTTTACCCCCTGGAAGGCCAAAAAAGCCTGAGGTGCGCCCCAAAAACTCTGCCTGGCTCCATCCTAGTGTAAAGTAGAATTACGCAATGTTGTTGCAGCACGTAGAAAAAAATGTGTAGGAAAAATGACATGGTTTCGTGAAGCTGCGCCAAAAACTTTGGAATCGGCAAGCAAAAAAATCCGAGGGGGACGGATTCAGCCCTGCTGCCGGGAACAGGGTTAAACGAAGTCAGATCTGGCGCGGTCATGCATTGGTAGATGCCGTGGCGGTATTGTTTGGGAAAAATGACTCCTTAATTTGTAGTCCACTTCCAGGAATATGACTAAGTGATGAAGATCATATTGTTACGTTACCTGCTCCATACCAAATAGAGATGCGAAATTTCCGCTCTGTGGCATCGACATCGGGTACCGAATCATTACTCGCAAAATCATATTGGTTAATTCTCAACGACGAAGGTTTTCCGCGCCCGTGCAACTTTTAGTTTTGTCACGCGTTTTCATGGCCTGTTCACCTTGTGTTAGCGAACTGCGAAAGCGCGAGCGTTCTAATGCTGTTTTTCCCTTACATTCAGCGGTATAAATACGATAAATACTGTAGAAAGCCCAAAACCCTAGACGCTACGCATAATTTTTCCCGCAAGCCTAAGATACAAGCAGCATCAGTATCGCATATCCCTTGTGAGTTGCTTGCTGATGCGTATGTACTAAAATGAACCTTGTCTGTATTTCAGAAACTGCTCTTAAACAGGCTAAGGCTATTTTAAAGGAAAAATGGTTGTCTGAAACGTCGGAACCCCCACCTCTAAAGGACAGCCAGCGGGTGCACCATTTGGCTGGAGGACAGCCCCTGCTACAGCTTAAACGATCCTGAGATGGCGATGGTCGTCTTCGTTCTCGCTCCTTCATTGTTCAACTATACGTTCGCGAAGAGGTGCCGGGCAATGGAGGTGTTCTTGCAGCGCTATTTTCTGAAAATCTGGGATGGCATGCAGGTGCCGGAAAACCCCTTTCCTTCGTGCAGAAGCTGAAGTAGAAAGCCACGTTCGGTCCGCGACGCATTGCGTTGCGGTCCACGAAGGTGCTAGTTGCCACCGTTCCCGTATTCGCTGTGAAAGCTCATTCCGGCGGACACTGTAACCGTAAATCTGGCCTTGACTAAGCCGTGCTCGTTAGTTATTCACGTGTTACTGTTCCAACATATGAAACGTTCCGGAAGCACGAATGTGATCGTGTAATGGGACGCATGTGCGATGTAGTCATTCGTTCAATTGACGTCGACATATCTCTTTTGATAAAGTCGGACAAAACAATGTCGTTGTGTCGCTTGGAATCGTGACCCCTGCACATTTGGGGTCTAGTAATGGATCCACGAAGATGATGTGGGAAATCGTTCTATGTTCGCTATGAGCAGCCTTCGAATGTTGGTTTGGACGTTTTAACTGTAGGCTCCTAGCGCATTCTGCATTGCGTGCTCGTTGCGGCGGTTGTCTCCATGCGTATCACAATCTCATGTTATCTCATCCTTTTAACCACACTATAAGTGTCAGCCCGACCGGGCTTGGGATCTAGTGCGTGTGGTGCGCGCAGAGCGGACTTACGGCTTTGTTGAACTGGACTCCGACTCACCATTTAGAAAGCATCGCATTAGATTACTCAGTATCCAGACCGAGTAATCTGATACTGGATACTGAGTAATCTGAGCCTGAGTATACTCAGCCACATATTCATGGCATGACTCAGACTCAGACTCAACCATATCCGTCCCATGACTGAAGGGATAATACCGAGGATTTCGATTCTGCGGCACATGGGTTTCAGTCACCCTATAAATTGACTGTTCGGCCCGGCCACTATACAGTGGACAGCTGGCAGCTGGCCAGAGAGGGTTAACCTGAAATAGGGTGGCCGTGTCGCATAACAGTAAGAACCAAAAATCCGTTCGTGGTTATGCATGCGGCGAAAAAGTCGGGTGCAGGATTATCTGTTGACATGAAATTGTTTTACTGTGTGGTTGGTTCTGGGCATTAACAGCAACTTGGACTGCTGGGCATGTACTCTGATCGTACGACCATACCTGGATGCTTGTTAAAATGCATTTTACTTAAGTGGTTTGCATGCATGGGAACCATTTGGATAATGTTTACATAATGAATTTCCCAAGACTACATTCTACGTCTGAAATGGGTGTCATGGCACACCCGTGTAGGAACCGAATTTTTGGTTCCGACGAACCGACGGATGGAGTACGGATTTTCAGCCGGAATGGGCGTGATTTTTGCACTGCTCGGACTTTTTCAGCCAAGGGGTGTGGGTGTATGATGTATGTGTACCATGAGAACCATGACAGTTGTCGTAATGGGTTTCGAATGACACTCATAATGCTGCTCAAATAGGCCATTTTAGTTGCCTCACCTCCTTTAAAGGACGTTAATGGAGCCATTTAGGTTGAACGACACTACCTGAAGTCGCGTTAAACGACCGAAATGGCATTCGTAATGTCATTATGGTACTCACTTGACGCTTTATAAAGGCGTCATTTTTTAATTGAAATTTCCGACATTATGGGTGCAAATATTTTTTCAGTGCATGTATACCTGGCAGAGCAGATGATGTTTACCAGCTGCACTGAACCAGAGACAGAAGCGTACAAGATTCAAGACGTGAGACTGCGAGAGCCTCCGACATCGAATGAAGCTGTCACACTCAGAAATATTTGAGAGCTTTCTGGGGTCTCCGATCCTTCGGGGAAGGCCTCAGAAAAAGCCATAAGTTTGAAACATATTAACCCTATTCCCGGAGGGCTAGACGGTATGGCCGATTCCCGGCGGTGGGGGGGGGGGGCGGATTCGGCCCCCTCCGGGATCTCGAGAACTACAAATTCGATTTCATCGCAACAAACGGCAATCGATTTGCCATGACGCAAACTACACTTTGAAGAAAATCAAAATTTTGAAAGGGGTGGATATAGGGGGTCAAAAATATCAAAAGGGGGGTACCTTTGGACTACTTATAACTCCGTTGTTTATGAACCGATTTTGATGAAATTGGCATGACTCGACTTTTACTCTTACTGGACTTTTAAAATCGGCACAAATATTTGAAATTTTGAGGAAATTCATAGGCATTCATAGGGTTTCAAAAATAGGAGGATTGGTTTTTCAACAATTCAATGAACAAAAAAGGCAAAAGAACTTTTTTGGCTTCTGCTAGTCATGGCATGCTAAAAAAGCACAAATCGTATGACAATGTTTGTATAATGTTAACATAGGCGGTGCCAGGGGCATGAAAAAAGGGAACTGCCATGGTCTTATGCTCCTTAGATCAACTTGTGACCTTTGACCTTAAATGACCTCCTGTGACCTTGGAGTCACTTGCAATGATCTCGTGTGCATTTAATATTATCTGTAAAGCTTTTCACTTTGAATTCACTCTATTTCAAGAGTTCCATTTTACGGCTATTGTGATATAGGGTATGCGCACTGACATTTTAGGTCACAGCTCCGTGATCCGACATGATATCAAGCTGAAACTTGATACACAAGTAGAGGGCATCCTGCTACGTCACATATATTCTGGGTTTGGCATTTCAAAAAGTAGCGCCGAAATTATTAATATAAGCCACATTTTGACTTTTCACCTTGACCTGACCTTATAAAGTGACCTCAGATAAACAAAATTGTATTGCACGTTGCCCTTTTGTTTAGCTATACATCCATATAAAGTTTTAAGTTCTATCTTAAAAACGCTATTTTTGGCAGTCATTTTCCTTTTATCCTCAACAGTGCCAAAAATGGTCTGAGGTGCCTCCAAAAAACGTTGTCTGGCTTCGCTCCTGAGCAAAAAAGAATTTCGAAATTTTGTCACAGCTCGTGGAAAGAATAGCTACGGAAAGTGACCAAGTTTCATGAAGCTACGTCAAAAATCCTGGAATTGGCAAGCAAAAATCCCGAGGGAGGCGGATTCAGCCCCCCTGCCGGGAATAGGGAGAAGAGAATCGAAGAGAGCTGTCACACTCAGAAACATTTCAGAACTTTCTGGGGTCTCCGATTTTTCGGCGAAGGCCTCAAAAAGTGTCATAAGTTTGAAACCTATTAAGGTTCTTTCAAAACAATCTTTTCGTGTTCATGTGAGAACCCTAAGTGACCTCAAAGCCGCCTCTCCTTGGTCTTAGGGACCGTTGTGGACACATTTTAATGGTGAAAAGGAATGCGGATGAGATCCTTACATAGCGCCGAAGCTGCCTTTTAGCATTCTCTTGAGACCCCTCAGGGGGCTGAGGCCAGGCTCTTGTAGAACCTTAAGCGGTCGATAAAACATTCGGTGCTCTTTTCACGTTTTTCCCCTCTTTTCTCCAGTGTATTCCGGCACTGATAATCAATGAACCAGCTCCGAAAAATCGCGGTTTTGGAACACTGTATTCTTCTTTAAAACGGTCACAATGGTCATGGGACAGGAGGGGCGCCACTGTCAGGCGCCCGCACAAACACAGAACACGCCGCGCTTCCGCAGCGGTCACACGGGAGGCGGGACGAGCACTGCCGGCTCCCACACAAACGCCTCATCATCAACACTGTGAGGTCCCGTTCACCTCATTTGGGACCTATGGCGAGGACCAAAAACTCAGTCTGTCTCATAACCACTCCGGGAATGCTCGCCGACTCGTGGACATCCTGAGCAGCCTCTGAATAAAGAGCAGCGGTTCCCTCTAGGCGGCCTTTATAGGCTGAGCGAGCGCCCTATGAGCTATCGCCCACACCAGGACGACGTCTGAGAGGGTGACGCATTCGGCACTGCTACCTCGTCGACAATAACAACGTAAATGCCCGACCCTGAAAACAGAAGAAGACATGCATTTCAAAAAGTGAATAACTTTGACGTACGAACGGTGCTAAGCAGTTACATGGAATTATGCCGAGTCATGTCACGCATTTTATCCGATGTCGTGAATAGAGATGCACCGGGTATCCGGCCGGATACTAGATATTATTCGATATCCGGTATCCGGCCGGATATTTCTTTGATATTTCTTTGATCGGCTGGATATTGTCGAATACTTAGCTTCCAGTGCGATCAAGACGTTGTTCTAACGTCTGCCTACAGAATCGCTTCAGGAGAAAAGTGCTTTGTTGTATTAGACTGTCGATGTAACTGGCAGTTCAAAGCTCTGTCTGGAGGACCACTTTTCCTTCTTAGTTTGGAAGGGTTAAGACATGTGTTGCAAAAGTGGGACTCAAGCTCAAAGGTTTGAAACAATAGCCAGTATGTGCTCAGTAGCCCGTTTTGTGATGCATTATCTTTCTGTTTTCCAGACATTTATCTTTTTCATATCCCCCGACAGAAATGCGTTAAGAGACAGTATATTTCAAGGGACATGCGTTAGTATTCATAAACAATGCTTATCAAACTAGGCATTCTTGTTTTACCAAGGCGCTATAATGGCATTATGCATATTCTGGAGTTTTTGCCATGGGTGTAATCTCTGCGGAGGCTGAGGGGGGGAGGGGCATGTCCCACGTAGTTTTCCAGAATTGGTGGTTTGTCCCCAAAGTTTCAATGTACAGGGTAATGAGGTCACGGCGCCGTGAACGGCTCCGTCCAGCCCGGACCGCCGGCGCGCACATCGCAGCGCCGTCTCAGAGCGCTGCCACTAGGACAGTGTGAGCCGCGGCCTGTGCGGCCGCCAGGTGGCGGCAAGGGCTGTGTCCCGGCTGTGTCCCGGCCACCACGCAATGTGTGCGACTGTAACCTGCCTATCGGGACAGTTCACACCGTGGCTTCCTTGGGATAGGTCCTTCGGGTATTGGGCTAAAGCGGGGTAACGGCATTTAAGGGGTGGGGACTTTCCCAGTAGGGGAGACCGGGGTCAAATGTAACACGGGGCAATTGTAACAGACGCTTTAACTTCGAAACTTACAAATGGATGACGCTGGAGGCACTACTGGACATGCGCAGTAAGCTGTTCCTTTTCCTCACGGGGTTTCAGGCCGGTGCGACGGGTGAGTCGATTGTGCTGTTCACAATTGTGTTTTTAGAGTGTATTGTAACTTTGTTTATTTTTTAATATGATCAGCTCATTCACATATCTTACTAGACACGGATTTAAGAGTTTGTGTCGGGTGGGTGGGGGTAGCTGGTCAAAAAATAAGTGCATCAGTTGCCGCCCACGCCGCCTTGTTTTGCGTCATTTTTGTCTCAAAGATAGCGTGGCGTGTCGGGGACAATTGTAACATTTTTGCTGGGATCAAATATAACAGTGTTACAATTGACCCCTATGGCCAGACCATTAAACCTACATTTATGTATATCAATGCACTTGGCATAAATGTAACCACTGGGGGCGGAGGCTATGGAAACATGGCCCGTCCAATTAATCAACATGCAATTTTGTCCCCAAATTCAATATCAATATCATTCAAAAATCATACTTACGGTATTATTGTCACCAGTCCCTGATTTATCTCTTAGGTACGGTTTTGTCAGTTTTAATTTTAAGACGTGGTTACGTTCTTGGCGGCTAGTCACCGTGGTCTTACCGCAGATGTTTCACCTTCACAGCGGGTTTATTAAGATACTTTATTATTTTATTTATTCGTTATTTTATTGATTAAATAATTCTAGTCTGACTTCATTTGGATATTTCTGGGGGAAGTATGGGACATTTGTATATAGTTTAATTTGTCTTTCTCTGAATGTTACATTGAAAATACATAATTATATCCATGCATCATGGATGATATATATCATGCATCATTCCTGCAGAGGCTGATACACTGGGGATCGACAAGCCTGGTCCAACGGGGATCAGACAATCTCGTCCATCGGGGATCGCCTCGAAGCAGCTCACCCCTCAAACGTATTCGGCCGCTACCCAAGGCAGCTCCAAGAAAAAACAGCCGCGCGGGTCGAAAGCTAAAGGCCACAATTCTGACTGACACTCTAGAAAATACAAAGTAGCGATAGAGCTAAAAGAGAGTCGTAAGGATTGCAGACATGCATCGGAGAAGCTGAATCTTGTCAAGGACAAGCATGAAGAGAAGACGAAGGCTGGTGGGAAGAGGGCTCGGAAGACAGCACGCAAGGAAAGCAGCAGTGATGGTGAAGAAGACGTCTTCTGCTTTTGATGAAGCGTCAGTTCTTGGCCTGAGAATGGTAGAGCTGTTATCTAATTCAGGAAAAGCTGCTGGAGTACTTGAGCCTTACGCCGTTGCGAAATCATATTTTTTGTATTGGAGCTGCGATTTTATTCCAGGAAAAGATGTAAGAGACAATGTTGTTCAATAAAGGCTGTTTTCGACAAAAGTGGGTTTCACTACACCACTACACCATTCACTAACATGTTACATTTGACCCTAGGTGCTGTTACAATTTACCCCGTACCTGGGGTTAATTGTAACAGCTGAAGTGACTTTTTGAAACAGAAATTTCGATACCTTAAAGTCGTTATTTCGGGATCTTTTCATATCCGCTACAAAGGCAAAATATCAGAGTTTGTGAAAACCCGAGAAAATGTTCCCCAACCCGAAATATTTTCGTTCCAGGATCGAAAAGGTAAAAAATGTAACATTTGACCCCGGTCTCCCCTATTGCGTATAATGTTTTGGTGTGCCGCATTGTATATCATTTGTGTTCGTACGGATTAGTTCAGTGTAATTGCTGTTCGGTTGTTAACATAATTTCAGGAATTAGCTGTGATAGTTTTCCCTACTTCGTGCGATCTGCTGAGACTGCTCTACGCATGGATCGTTGGCGAGTTATAAACTCGTCTGCATTAAAATGTGAAATAGATACTTATCACTGGCGACACAGTTTCTTGAGCTCTGAAATCCAACAAAGGAATTTCAGCCGTACGTTATCATGCAACGACCGAAACAACTGATTTTAATCCCCTCCTCCCATGCTTGGTGGATTTCAGCCAGCTTGTCCCTTTCCCCCTCCCCCAATTTCTGAACCATGCTTACATCCATGCCTTTGAATGCAGTGAGAGATGGTGAGCTCCGCTATGATGATTGTGTTCTTTATTTATTCATTTTTTACCAGGAAACCTATGGAAACCTTACAGTTAGTGCATCCACGAGGGCAAATGATCTACGTTGTTAACATTTTTTTAGTATTTTTCGTTTTTTAGATCTTCCCTTTCCAGTTTAGTCTTTTTCGCTACATTTTTCAATAAAGAATAGTAAACAAAAATAGGAAACCAAAATATCCAGTATCCGGCCGAATATTCGGCGCCACGATCCGGTGTATCCGGTATCCGGCCGGATCACAAAAATCCCGATCCGGTGCATCCCTTGGCACAACTGGCCTCCGAAGATTCAAATAAGCTAAGTTAAAAAGCTAAAAGCTAAAAAAGCTAAGCTAAAAACAAATGAGCTATTTGTAAATAAAGTTATTTCACATAATGGGACGCCGACTGTAGCAAAGAAATGGGTCAATGCAAAAACATCAACTTAAAACCAAACAGCGTATCTACCTAGCCACTTTGGGAGCAAGGGCAATTTAGTAGCACCTTAGTGCTCATTCCGTTGTGACGCGAATGCGACAAATGTTCGCATACGAGTTTGGAAAGCGGACGGCGCGTGTAGCTGTTAAGCGCATTAAGCGTGGGGTTCTTCCGTGCTCGTTGGAGTAGTGCAGGTAAGCTCTATCTGCGGAGATATTTCACCAAGGCCTTGCAAATTGAGGCACAGGTTCTGACCCCCAAGTCCAGGACTGGTAGCGGCTAATGGTAAGTTTCTGCCCGACGAAATCACAAACAATCTTTTGTATAATTACCAGCAATGTAAAGAATGTATCATTCTGTTTCTAACCGTACTTTCCACTACTTGATTTTCTGAAAAAATAACAACAAAATCGTAACGATAACGTACCACACAGTAATACCGTGCTGCAGTCGACTGGCGGAGAACAACATTATTCCGCGGCGGAAAATGTAGTACCGCCAAGGTTAAGGTTATTGACATCAAGGATGTGTAGAACCTACATGCATCTTCAAGCGACTAACGACGTCATATATATGAAAATTCTATTCTGTTGCCACAAAGTGAACTTGGAGGAACTGCTGAATTATTACGCCGTTATATTATTGTATAAGATAATTGTTGGGATATCTGATATCAGTATTATTACATTATGACATTTAATACTCGTTAGATTAGGTTGCTAGGTTGGGTTGTGCTGGGCTAAGTTAGATAAGGTTAGGTTAGGTTAGGTTAGGTTACTATGTTAGGCTATGGTAAATTTGTATTTATTGTTTTATTTCACTTCCTAATATTTTCCAGTTTTGTTCCGTGATTTCTTGTGCTGGGCTAGGTTAGATAAGGTTAGGTTAGGTTAGGTTAGGTTAGGTTAGGTTAAGTTAGGTTAGGTTAGGTTAGGTTAGGTTAGGCCAGGCTAGGCTAGCCTAGGCTAGGCTAGGTTAGGTTAGGTTAGGTTAGGTTAGGTTAGGTTAGGTTAGGCCAGGCTAGGCTAGGTTAGGTTAGGTTAGGTTAGGTTAGGTTAGGTTAGGTTAGGTTAGGTTTGGTTACTATGTTAGGCTAGGGTAAATTTGTATTTATTATTTTATTTCACTTCCTAATATTTTCCAGTTTTGTTCCGTGATTTCTTTTTCAGATATTTTATTTCACTGCTTTTTATTTTTTTGTATTTTTCAAATTGCAACTACACTTTGCCATCTTTGTAATATTTTTACTTGTTTTAATATTATTGTTTATTATATTATATTATATTATTATTATTATTATTATTATTATTATTATTATTATTATTATTATTATTACAACGGTTAACTTTTTTATTTTAAAGATAATTTATATCGCATTAGTTATTTCCCCAAACTTTTTATTACTCTTGATTGGACCTTGAGTCCGATCGACGACCAATCAGCGTCGAGATCTCACGTACACAAACTATTTAACGCAGAAACGTCAAAAATCCCTACGCGAGCGTCTGGCGGTTAGCATACCAGTGACGACGCAATCTGTTTCGGGGAAAATAATGTGTGTTGCAGGTTTTTCCGGCTGAAATCGTAAGTAATACTTATCAGTGTTGCATTTGAAACGCCATGCAACCACTACTACGATTATTTTCCCTCAAAGTAAGCGCTCGGTCAAAATCTTACTGTTGACCTCGGTAGCTGAGATTGGTACCATTTTGCCCACGTATGTGCGCGTCCTTCACAAGCGTGTCAGTCACGAATTCTCACTCATTTCATATATTGGGTAATATTTAGGGATGCACCGGATATCCGGTCCGGCCGGATATCCGGCCGGATATTAGAGATTATCCGGTATCCGGTATCCGGCCGGATATTTTTGTGGTCCGGCCGGACACTGCCGGATATTTAACCTCCCGGTGTACAATCAAGACGGTGCTCTAATGTCTGCGTCCAAAACCGTTTCAGGGGAGACGTGGCTTGTTGTGTTAGATTGTCGATGTAACTGGCAGTTCAAAGTCGGTCTGGAGACCTTGGGACCAATTCTTTTCTGTATTGGTCCATGAGGGTTCGGACATATCTTTGCAAGAATGGGACTCAAGTTCAAAACTGTGAAACAATAGCCAGCATGCGGTCAGTAGCCCATTTTATGATTTATTGTCTTCCTTTTTTCGAAATATTTCTTATCTTTCTCAAATTCTGACACAAATGCATTAAGGAAAAATATAAATTGTGGGCACTGGAGAATGAGACAGTATTTAAAGTCATACCGTAAGCACATTTATTACTGTATGAACATTAAACTTTGCAGAAATGTAGTCATAACCGTTGCGGTCAGTTTTTGCGTAATGGATCATCTTCATCACCTCTCATCTGTCGGCAACACGCACGCGCCT